>CAEGAD010033659.1:0-32840 GCA_903067055.1 Poeciliopsis paucimaculata
CCATTTATCTAAATGTTTTACTTTGTGCAGATCCTGATCTTTGACATACTTCCAGTCGTTTGATTTTAGACTGTCTACTGGCTAATTTTTACTTATCCCTTTCCCTGTCACGTCACGGAATTTAAGCGCCTGTTTTCGCCGGACTCTGCCGTCCGTTTTACCACGGGTATTAGCCGGGCCCCGCTGCCCACAACAGGACAAGGTCTCAACCTTGCAGCACCAGGCTCCGTACACCTTTACACAAAATTTTGCGCGAGGACTTTGCCGTCCTACACGGATTTTGTGCACTATTTTTACCTCAAACCTTTTGTGACAGAGAAAAAAGGATTTTAAATCCAATAGTCATTCTGAGAGTGCTATTGGATAAAAAACAGAGATAATCAACTGATGATGACGTATATTTCTATTTCTGTGGCATATGTTTCATATGGTGGAGATATAGGTTTTTGACCTCATAGTTTATCCTTCTCTTTCTAATTTTTTTCAGCACAAAATAGAGAAATTATTTGTTTGCAAACAGATTGGATGCATGCTCAACTTGACTGCAGCAAGAGCAGGACAGCCTTTAAACTCTCACTATTTGCCATGGTTACCAGCATTTATCTTGCAGTTTTAATATTGGCTAGCATGTTGTTAGTATACTACAACTGTTTATTACAGTTGTAATAAGAAAATAAGCTATTCTACCAAATTGAAATGGTATGAATGAGATGCATCTTAATGAACCATAAGTACTAAATGCAAGTAAGTCGATAAATGATGAGAGAAAATGGATCAAACATGAAATACTACCTGCCAGCAATATTAAACATATTTAATGAAATTCAAAAGTTTGTCAGTCTTTTTCAATGAAAAATTAATCTGGAGGGTTTAGGTTACCACATTGTCAAACCATTTACAGTCTAGAAGCAGACATATATTTTTCCTGTACACATGAATGTTTGCTTTCAGAAACCAGGAAAATGTCAAAGCTCTTATTATAAACCTAAAGCCACTTGGATGTGATGAGCGGAAGGTCTGGGCTGAAAACAGTGAACTTGTCCTTCCATGCACCATTCATTAGACTCATGCAGCTGTACTGATGTTGCGTTCCTCAATACGGCAGTCTTCATTAACACCAAGTTCCCTTCTTATCCCTTATTGTTACTATCATCCCCTGTAGAAACCCTGTTAACTTGGCAGTGTTAAAACTGAACGAGCAGGGCCTGTTGGACAAATTGAAAAACAGATGGTGGTATGACAAGGGAGAGTGCGGCATCGGGGGAGGGGACTCCAAGGTCAGATCACCGTAACCCCGACGGGTAACGACAGGCAATGGTACACCAGGGTAACTGGCAGAAAGGCACAGCTTCAGTAGCAAGCACGAAACCCTCTGGGAACAAATCAGAAAAACATGAATTCTCCTCTCTCATTCTCTGATCACTGGGGTATTTTCATAACTATTTCAAAAGTCAGCAGTTAATGACCAAAATATTTATGCTTCATATGTTGTCTTCTTCAGATTAGTAGGTTTTTGTTCTCCACTGCCCAACTTTATGTGGCATACAATGATGCCTAAGCGGAGCAGTGCTAGCTGTGTTTTGTACATAAACAGGTTTTGTACCCACACGTGCAGCTGTGCTCAGGGGTCTTATGTACAATCGCATATGTAGATTATCTGTGTTGTGCAAAAATATAATTGCACAACCCTGCACTGAGTACAGTGAGATTTTCCTCAAAATTGTGGAAGCGCTGGTTGTCATTTATTTGTGACTCAGTAAATAATATTATGCATCTTGTTTATTTTGTATCTTGTATTTTTTTTCTATTTCTTATTATGTTTGTTACGGACCTTCTTATGTGTCTTGAAGAAAGATATAATGATAATGATGACGATGAGATTTCAGGGATCATTTGAGGCCTAACCATTCATCCTTAAACACAAACTCCTTGAACCTCATTGACATGTACATCCTTACATTCACAAAGTTTTTCCCTCAGTTTAACCTTGGCTTTTCAGTAAGATGTGCGGTTATCACTACAACCACGTAGAGAGTTATGATGCTGTGTTTTGTACATTGTTGACTTGAAGAGATGAAGAAGGAAAGAAAAATAGTAAATTATGACATGAACATCTGTGCAGTCTTTCAGGTTCTAAGAGGCAAATAATCAAAATAGAGAAAACAGAATCTCCCCAAACAGTTATGTTTGAAAACAAGCACTGATGATGTACAAAAGATGGGATGCATGCAGAAGTTGTCTCACACAGGGAACCCAAATGAAGTCACTCCCCCCCACCTCCACCTTCTTCACATCTTCTTCAAAAAACAGAATTGGTGTCAAATATTTGTGCTGATTTGTGCAGCAAAACTTTTTGTTTATGCCTCCTTAAAGATATCAATAAATGTTTTCCAGGGCCATAAAACATGGTCAAATCAGACATATTTAGCCAAATAAACACAATCAAACAATAGCAAACAATATAAATCTTGTTTGATTTTATGCTGGGGAGGATGGGGAGGATTGACAACATTTTATGTCTGATTTTGTAAATGAGTGGACTGGATGGTTGACCTTTGATGACCTCTAAAGATAGCGGCACAAATGTTTGAAACCAATTTGTTTCTCCAGAACAATCTGGTTTCTTCACTGAAGAAATGAAGAAACCCCTCAGGTCTATCAATGTTCTGTCAGATCCCATGATAGGTTTTCAGTTTGCAGACATCCAGCTAACCAAACATCTCACAGGATATCCCAATTTGTTGTTATTTTAATTAACTGCAGAATTTTGAGTTTTTCAAAGTTCTTGGATGTTTCTCTGGAACAAAAGCTTCAACTGACTTTTTATAGAAGTTCAAACCATTAACCTAAGAAATATAGTTCTGCTTAAAGACCAACTAACCAATTGATCTCACAAACTTATTGTTTTAAATACCCCTTTGCTCAGCTGGTTTCTTGTTCTTGCACAGTTTCTACCCAGGAATCCAAACAGCTTCACCTCCTGCAGTTTATTTGGCGTTCACAGTATTTACTGATTATATTCACTTTGCTCAGTGAAAAAAAGTTTCCCAGAGTGTTTTTAGCTGCTGTCGGTTACCCAAAGTGATATAGTAATACACATCTCGCACGTAGGGAGTCAGGTCAAACTAAGCTAGATGGAGTATTAATGCATATCACTTTGATACAGTTTTCAATATTTGTTGTGTTGTTGTTTCTGTTTTCTGTTTGTTTTGTTTTCTTTCTGTTGTCGAGCTGTTAATTGTAGTGTACTACAGCATCTAATGGAACTTTTTGCTAAAATCGTTCTACAACCACCGTTGCTGCTGCAGCCAACGCGGTTGAACAATAACATAACATAACATGGATGTGCATAATGTTATTTATGTTATTTCCAATCCCACCCACTCCCCTTCCCTTGATTCTCTGAAGAATCCCAGTAAACCTAGCAGTACTGAAGCTCAATGAACAAGCCGTCTTAGACAAGTTGAAAAACAAGTGGTGGTATGACAAGGGAGAATGTGGACACAAGGACTCCGGCAGAAAGGTCAGTTCTTGAGGTGACTTAGCCTGGTTCAATGGTCATGCATTGGTTTGCCCCAACATCCTCCCCACTGTCTCCTGCCCCTTTTCAAAATACCCCATATCCACAGTAAGAACACTAAGGTAGTTTAATTCAGCTTTTTTTTTTTTTTTTTTACTTTTAAATATAGATTTTTTTTCTGTGGGATGACTAACATTAGCTGTAGCTTATTGTTAAAACGACAGGTGATCCTTATTTTACTACAACTTCCTTCTCATCCCAACTCCTACATTTTGCACATTTTAATTATTTATTTGAATCATTTTACTGGGTAGCCTGATTATGGCCTGTACAACTACAATGATCTATAAAGATAAAAACCAGATTTCTCAGGTATTTGGTTCATTTAGCAGAAATCAATAAAAGATTTCTATAAACACACCTAGATCTTAAAAAGTGTCAATGCAGTGGCATTCTTGTTTCTATGAAGAAACAAGAATGGTTCAAAGAAAAAACAAAAAGTTTAAAAAGGTATTATGATATTCCTGGATGACTTGGATGAGAAGATCAAAAGCTTAAATGCTGGAGTTGGGATGTCTCTAGTAGAATGGATTCACCTACTAGATGGTCAAAGGATTCATACCTAAAAAAAAAAGGGGGGCAAATCTCTCCCTAAGAGAGAGAGATTTCATTTAATCAGAGTTGTGATGTGTTTTCTTAAAATATTTGGCATCTACTTTAAATTGTCATAGCAGAATAAAAGTTTGGAATTTTAGGGTAAAAATATATCTTATTGCTGATCATTAAAGAGAAGGCAAGAAGCTGATTAGCTTAGGTTAAAGTAATGAGGCAGTAGTTGACCTAGCTCTGGGCTAAAGATCAAAAATAATTTTGTTTAATTTAATTTAAAAGAAAACCAAACTGGCTTGTTTTACCATGACATATTATCTGTGTAACTGTAGTGTTTTAGTTATATATGGGTGTCTTATTCAAAGCTTTTACTATGCTGCATGGTTAATATTTTCACACTCTTGTGATGTTGGATCCTGCAACATCAAAATGTGATTTTTCTCTCCACACCAAAGGTTCTTCATTAGAATGCTTTAAATTTGTAGTCAGATAAACTGTGCTGTTAAAATTTGCACTAAAGAATCTCCAGCACGTTCGAGGCATTTCTCTGGCAGAATTTTGAAAACTTGATTGAACGAACAATGGTGACAGAGTTACTAAAAGCACAGAAACCAAAATGCCTTTTTGAGTTGCAGCAATGCATGCAAACCGACAAATGAATTTTAAAAAAAGCATAAAATATATTTTTGTTGTCGTGTCGACAAGTACAGAAAAGTTATGTTAATAACTGATATATTTCTGCCAATCGAAGAAGGGAATTCGGAGGTTTTCAGGTTGTTTCTTGTCTGAATTTCATAACATTTTGCTTGTTTTTTGCATAAATCTTTAAATTGAGCAAACCAGCTTCATGTCTACTCTACTGATATTAACCCTCTCAACTTTAGCCAAACAAGCACCAGAATGGCAAACTTCTTGTTTAACTATAGCACAGAGAGTTTAGGTTTACTGAATAATTTTATTTATGGAATCAGAATTTATCACTGCTGCTGATTGTTCTGGAGAACAAAAGAGGGGAATTTTTATAGACCAGTACAAATGAGGATTCTGATGACAGGATGTTTGTTTTGTGTGTTTGTAATGTCACATTTATACAAATTGATGAGAAAAGTTGCCAAGATTAAATTTATTTTGTCACCTTTTATTCTACAGATAAGGTCTTTTCATATCTCCAGATCAGATTTTCTCCTTTCAGCCCTATTTCTGTTCTTCAGAATATTCAGCGGTCAGCACAGTTCAGTGGAAGCATCGCAGACACAAGGGCGAGCTGCTCTGCAGAGAAATGTGGCTTTTTACATCACTTTTTAACCCAAATCCTGCCTGCCTTTGTAGGCACATTTGAAGAATATTCTAAGCTTCTGCTGGTGGCAAAAAAAAAAAAAAAAAAAAAACTTTCTTGAGGATGTGGAAAATACGTTTTGTTTCTTGCCTTGGGCAATGTTTAGTCATTTAAGCTTTGACAAATAAAATCTGGCCTTGGAGAAAATTTCAGATCAAAGCAAGATTTCCATTTTTACCCTTTCTGAATATATCAGATGTAAAAAGTCACAGTTTCCCCATCCGAAAATGTTTTTTTTCTATTTTCCTCACTGACATCTCAGCTTATGGCTGCTCTCCAGTAAATATTAAATCCAATGACCACAACTTTCCCTCTTCTCCTCTTCCTGCCCAGACACACTCCTTGATGTTTTTTGTCTCCAATCTGTCATGAACCTCCTGTTTTGTTCTGAACTCTCTGAGTAACGGAGCGTGACTAACCTGGAGATGTTCATCAGTCTGACGAGGAGACAGCTCACTGTCATACTAAAGCTGCAGCCACAATACACTCAGTGCCATTTGGCTTCTTAGAAGAAGCCAAATGGTATGGGGGCAGTAAAAAATGACCAAAACTTTATTTTTCTCTGGTAGAAATGTATCAATTGAGTTGAAGTCTATTTTTTATTTAACACCAGCATATAACAAAGGCAATTTTATGGCTCTTAAATTTAGAAAACAAGTTGGAATTATATCAAGTATTTTATAGCATCATCTATGATCATACTATCACATGGTTTTCATTTTGGTTAGTTTTAAAGTTAAAAGTTCAACACTGCAGAAACAAAAAAAATCTTGCCAAGTACTTATAGTCTAGCTTTTGGTGCAGATATCTTACTACACTTGAAATAAGACAAAAGTGTCTTACAAGAAATTTACAGCAAGATAGAAGAGCTTGTTATGAGAGTCAATTATTCCTTAATATTAATAAAAAGGCACTAATTCTGCTGGCAGATTTGGTCACTAATAATGAGACATTTTTCCCATGTTAGAATGTAAGTGAAATAATCGATGACACTCGTACTTTTTCATCAATATTAAGAAATATTTAACCTTAAACAAGCTGTTGTATCTTGCTGAAGTTCTTTGTAAGTTAGTTTTGTCTTATTTCAAGTGGCTATTTGTACAATTAATTTAAAATGCTTCTGTCCCAAACCAGGCCTGAAGACACAAAGCTATTATGCTAATGGCTAAAGACACTGGCTTTCCCTCAGACTTAAAGCCAGAGAAAAGGCCTGAATTTTACACAGCATGTTGACACAAAGTGTGACTACGCAAAGAGAGACAGTAGTCCATCCTGTGTGTCCTGTTAGTGTAAACTAAGAGACCACTTTTTAAGTAGCACAAGTAGGTCCCAAATTTTTCTGACATTACACAGGCCTGTTACTCCTAAATACAATGTCTTGCAGGTGAATATAAATACAAATGCAGCTTAAGCTAAATTTGTTACCCGGTTAAAAGCAAATCCACTTGGGAATACTCCATGGCCAAGTCATATCACATGCTGTGGCCACAGTTAACTCAATTGTCCTAGTTTAATCCTTCCATGTGCTTCATGTCTTTCCATTCTTCCTATCCTACTATTGAAAAATGCCACTAGTGTCACAAAATCCTTACAAACTAACAAAGAACAGCTCTGAATTTAAGGGCAAAGGGAACTTCAATGTTTTCAGATTGTTCACATTGTAAAATCATCCGTTTCAAAATTTCTTACATAATCCAAGACATTCCTGTGTGAATAAGCCCGTCTTCTTCAGCCTGGTATTAGTCTGACCTTAAGCTGTCTCTTCAGACTCCTCAGATATTGACTGACTGAAGAACACATTCTGTGACGGGTTCACAACATTTTCTATGAATAGAAATTAGGAGTTTAGTTGTTTTTTTGTCTATGTTATGAAAGGCTGCATGGTTGAGAGTCAGTGAAACTAAGAGATGCATGTGATGAAAGTAATGACACAAAATGAGATCTTGCGAAGAAAGTATGTTCTACTTTTTTTACGGAATAAAGACTAACACAAATAATGTTTATTACTAAAATTGTTGGACTCGTCCTCTGAGTCATAGTACAAATGTCAATAAAGTGTTTTCTATTATTTTAGAGAATGTTTCTTTTGCTTGTTTTTCTTTTATTCTGTTAGATTTTTCTTCCTGCATGAGTTTGCATGCGACAAACAGAAGACAGTATATCATCAGAGGCGGTGATTTGAGGTAACTAAAAGCAAATCCACTCCCATTAAATATGAGCTCACCAACAATTCATCAACAAAGATATGAAATATTTAGCTATTTTGTGTACAATTACAAGTGGTTCTTGTTAGATTCTCTTTTTTGTGGTGACATTAAAGTGCATATTTTAGGCACAATTCAAAGTAAAATGAGCATGTTAAAACAGGAACAGACTGAGGGAAGAACATACCAAATGAAGTTCTGAAACTAAATCAAAAATCCAGACCCAATATTCTTCTGTGATGATGATGATGATGATGACCAGGCACTGTGAGGAAAACAATGGGAACAATCTGAATGTGAGGAAAAGAAAACTATTTGCTAAAATTATGTATTTCTACCCTTGAGACAAGAAAGAAATGCTCCAACATTGAAATCGAAAGTTGGGCACTAGGAAGGATAAAGATTTGGTTCACAGCCAGACCTGTGATGGAAATAAAACTGATTTCATTCACAAGCAGCTGGCACAAAAAGGAAGAGAAAAAAACATCAGAGCGCCTGTATGGTGGTTTTAGAAGTGGACTTGTGGTCTTATCAAAACTCCAACAGAATATGTTGTTAGGGGAGATATTGTGGGTTTGGTGAAACAATAAGAGTGCAGATTTGTGGGAGAGCAACACAAAACCTCTGTTTTTCTTAAATTGTGTTCGCCTAAGATATGGATGAAAAATGTTCTCATAGTACTGCCGTGTAGTTCTAAGGCTCTTTTAGTGGTCACCTGGTCACCTTCATTCACAGTTTTGTAAACTTACTGACTGATAACACTATTGGTCCAGTTATGCCACCTGCTCCATCATTCGGTGTAAATTAAAGTGTTTACTGTATAAACCAATTTCTGGTTTCCATCTGTGCAGAATTATGTCCAAATGAAACCATTTCTCTATGTCGTTTAACTTGGGCCTTATGTTTTTTTTATTATTTTGTTTTTATTTGGGAGGTTGGGGGGTAGTATTTTATCAGTAATTGTATTGCTACTACTTTTCATTTCAGGAGTTTATTTGTCTCTAATTCTAATTTTAGAAATCAGTTTATTGTCAAATGACTGAATATTATAGTTTCCCCATGAAGAAATGGTAATAGTTGTGGTAAACGATGGAAAATACAATTATATATTCCTTTTTGCTTTATACAATAGTTACAGAATCACAGAAAAGTATAAATATGTTCCTAAAAATGGTCAGATTAGATCAAATAAAGTATCGATTACTGTTGGTGATCTGCGTGATTTCTACCACAATAGACAAAAAAATTTTATGTTTCATTCATTATTTTTTAATACCATTTGGACTGCAGTAAGAGCTGTTTCACTTCTAATTTATTAAAGTGTTGCCTCATTTCACAGCCTCTGAATGAAGAATGTGTCTTTCTCTCCGGATAAACCAGAAAGTTAACTGTTTGGTTATTCAGTCAAATTTGTGGCGATCTCATGACCTGCAGCACCATGTCTGTTTCTCTAACTCCACCACTCTGTAATGACAGGACAAGACAAGCGCGCTCAGTTTGAGTAATGTAGCTGGAGTATTCTACATTCTGATTGGTGGACTTGGGCTGGCCATGCTGGTGGCGTTGGCTGAGTTCTGCTACAAATCTCGGATCGAGTCCAGGAGGATGAAGGTGAGTCTTTAAACTCCTATATGTTGATTGTGACTCCTGCATTACATTAATAATAAAAAATGATCATTTCCCAACCAGGACAACTCTACAGTTAAACTCTCTGTAAAAATACAGGCAGAGACAATAAAATCTGGACATAAAGAATCAAAATATAAATTATAAGGAAGCTGTTGTTACATGAACCTCTGTATAAAGATTGATCGTAATCTTTATATCAATTCATTAAGCTTCAGCTTCTCTTGTTATTGTCTAGGGGACTTTTAATCGTTTTCTGTCTGAAAATTCTGCAGCTTAAGTGTTCCTCACCTTATTTATGTGAATTATTTTTCTCTTGTTTGAAGTATTTCATGTTTGACTGGACCAATTCCCAAAGGTGGACCAAGCTGTTTGGACTTTGACAAGCTTAAAAATACTTTGGCCCAGAAGTGTAAGAGCAACTCAACTTGCTCGCTGGTCTAGACCCTAAAATAGTGAATATCAGCATCTTGGGCAAGGATTTCTCAAACTATATCTAAACTAAAACAGAACTTAAAAAGAAGCAGTTAAATTTAAAAAGCACATTTGACCAAAAACAATCCTCTATATGCACTGCAAAGATACTAAATCCGTCCAATTAACTGACAGTTTCTAATGCAAATATGCACCGAAACTAGTACTTTTTCATCAATATCAAAGGAATCGACTTAAAACAAGCTCCTAGGCTGGTGACCTGTTTGTCTTTCATGGGTCAGAGCACAAAAGGCAAACAATCATGAACACAGAGGACTATGGATAATTTAGAGAGATCAATTAATCTGGCAGTCATGTTTTTGAACTGTGGGAGGAAGTCAGAGTACACAGAAAGAACCTACGTGTGCACAGGGAGAATATGAAACTCAATGCAGAAAGAACCCAGGCCTGGAATTGAACCCTGGACTTTGTTGCTGCAAGACAACAGTGCTACCACATCACACAATCCTGAATTTTATGGTTGTCTGCACTTCTCAGCTCAATGTTTCCTGTTTGACTGTAGAAGTACCTTAACTGAGCTCAAATAGAAACAGTCAGTTAGGTCATAAAACGTGCCTAGAAATTTAATAGCTATTTCTTCAAAATAAGACCCTACAGTATCTTACTGCTCTCAATGCCTTTCAATTCTTAATCTGACTTTAAGTATGTTCATCCACTAAGAGATTTCATATTGTATGTTTTCACAGATAGAGCTTTATTTTTAGTTGTGAGCATCAGCTGCTGCTGTTTTTCAGTATGTTGCCATAGGGCAGCAGCACCAAACATGACTTCCATTTCAAAGTGAATCAACTGAACTCTGCTCAGCTGCCACTCCAGCCTCTGACTCCTCACCACTGCTGCCGTCTGAGTGTGATGAAATTGCGGAGGACTCGTCACAGACTGCATTATTTTATCGCAAGGCTTTGAAGAGTGGCTCAGAAGGAACAAACTAGTCATTAGAAGCTAGTGTGAGCTAAAAGCGCTCTCTTTCACGTTGGACTTTTGTTATTCCCTTCTCATGTGTGTCAGAGCACAAGAGGACTTCAAGTGCTCTCTGAAGGCAGCGATGACACAACATGTGGAAGATTTCATCAGTAGGAGCAGATGGAGGGGCTTGTAGACCAGAATTACACAACAGTTTTATGCATAAGCAAGGAGTGCTGCACCTGTTATCAATACAGAGGATACATGCATCTTGCAAAATGATCACATTTTGTCATGCCGAGCCAGTCTAACCCCTCGGGTCGGGGGGTTAGACTTACCTTCTTCTATTGATACATGAAATTGTAAGAAATCTGTTGATAGAGGCTCTAATTCAGCGGTATCTAAAGTGTGGGATGGGATCATTTACAGCCCTCTGAATTATTTTGTGCAGCCCTCCAAACTTAAAGATGCAGTATGTACCTGCAACAAAAATATGTTTTTTCCATATTTGTTGAAGTTGTCACAATGTTGTGACTGTAATATGAGACAGATAATCTCTGAAGATGTCCAACTCCTTCACCTTCTCCAAGTGCTAATATTGCCATCTGAAGAAGTCCACCAGTAAAAACCACCAATCAGAGCCGAGAGGAGCAACTTAGCACTGTCAATCACTTCCTGTGTATGCTGCTAAATGTGCTAACAATGGAGAAACAACTTACCGTTCCAGGAAAACTGTTTATCCACTGTTGTCAGCGATCATGCTAACCAGCCTCATGTGAATCAGAGTAGCAGAGAGCTACTCTGATTCAGAGTTGGGTTGAGGGAGGTGATGTGAGTACAGGAGTGATTGACAGCGTTAAAACCCTGGGACAAGACAGAGGCGCTAAATGTTTTGCAGACATTCTGTCACATATTGTCATGGGATAATTGTAATTATTGTCTTTTAAAAAGGATTCAAGCTGAATAAAAATAACTTTTCAAGGACCTTAGATAAAAAAGGGAGTTTGGAAATGGGCCTAAAATTTGCTAGTACACTTAAGTCTAGATTGGGTTTTTTAAGAAGGGGTTTAACCACAGCATGTTTAAGAATTGATGGGACACAACCTGACTGCAATGAGTCATTTATCACCATTAAGACAGATAGGCCAGAAGTGAGAAAAATGTCTTTTATCAGACAAGTACAAAGCAGTCCAAAGGATAATTTGATGGCTGCAGATGCTTAATAACTGAAGTCAATTCGTCTAAAGAAACTAGCTGAAAATGCTCCAGAATAGCTGTGCATTGTGGCATTTCATGGGAATCTAAATCTACCAAGGTATTCGAGCCTCTAAGAGCTACAATATTTCCTGTGAAAAACTTAGAGAAAGCCTCTCAAAGTTCAACAGAGGCTAAAGGTCAGATGCAATCGAGGGATTAACAAACCTATCCAGAATATTAAAAAAAACCTGAGGCTTATGCCTATTCGAAGCTACAAGATAAATGAAACATTTTGATTTTGTTAATTTGACATTATTCTGATAATTAAATAAACTGTCTTTCAAAATTTCAAACGAAACTTGCAATTTATCTTTTTTCCACATCCTCTCAGCACGCCTACATTCCCGTCTGAGTGGTTTCATTAAGCCACGGCTCTAAAAATGCCTTTTTTGTAGTTTTTATTGTTTTCTAGGGAGCTGTCGTACTGTATTTAGAGCATTTGAGCATGCATTGTTACAATTTAGAATAAGAGCTACAGTATCAAGATTGCTAGTTGATGAGCAGTTTCAGAATTTATAGTACAAGAAAGTGTGGGTTTAGTATTGTTTGTATCCACTGAAGATAAAATATTAATAGAAAATAAAACAGGCAAATGATCAGAAATACATGTCTGAAGGATTTCAATGATATCCAAACAAAGCCCATGTGATAACATCAAATCCAGAGTCTGTCCCTTTAAGTGCGTTGACCCAACCACAGATTGTTTTTTTTCAGCATTGAGTTTGCATGTTCTCCCTGTGCATGCTGGGTTCTCTCTAGGTACTCTGACTTCCTCCCACAGTCCATAAATACCACCGTCATTGATTGATCTCTCTGAATTCTCCTTGGGAGTGTGCATGCATGGTTGTTTATCCTGTCTGTCTCTGTGTCCAGGGATGGCCAGAGATAGCCATCATCGTGTCTGATGGCTATCTCTGTGTCCAGGGTGACCCCGCCTTTCACCTGTAGACCACTGGAGATAGGCACCAGCACTCCTTGTGATCCCACTAAGGATACGTGTGTAAGACAATGAATAGATGGATTTTCAGATTCATTTTTCTACAAAATTGTTTAGTTTACTATTGAGCAGAGAACACATTTAAAAAATAATTTTTCTGTGGTTCTATGTTCTTTCATCTTCATGATTTTGGCCCTCATGGCCAGCGGTTTGGACACCACTGCTCCACTTTCAGTGGACGTTTTCTCAGCACAGGCACAAAAAAACAAAAAAACTCCTGCTTCCTGTTTCTGTTCAGACTGTCAGTTTCCATCAAAATCAGCAAGGATGATTTGAATAAGACACAGATTTCCTGTGGTACTTGGAGCACGTATATCCTGGGTGTGTCAATAAAATAAAACCCTCTAGAAAAACAGAAAGTTATGTTAACTAACTGAAAGAAGAACTAAGCACAAGCTGCAGGATTTCCATGTGGAATGTGAACAGTTAAAGTCCTGCTGTTGAGGTAAAAGCTGGAGGCAGATGTGGGAATGCTCACTGTGAGGTTTAGCTTCTCTAAAGGAATAAACCTGGGATTTATTTGCTCCAATCTGTGAGATGACTGTGGAAGCTTGGTAGCAAAAAGCGAGGGCGTGCGAGCGCCTCAGAGGCTCCAGTCAGGATATTAACTCTGGATCCACATCATTAGTTTTATTGAGAGGTGATGCGCAGAGAGACAGAGAGCTTCACACAGGCAAAAATGTTCAGAAAAACCTAAACACAGAAGAAAATGCCTTTAGTTTAGAAATAACCAGATTTTCATGTGGGGAAAATAAATCATCAAGCCAGAGTGTGATTGTACTATTACAACTGGGGATCAACTCTTTTTTAGTTTGTTTGGGGTTTTTTTTTTCAGAATAGAAGGTTACAAGTGTTATTGAAAACCCCTTTGCAATCCAATTTAGTAATTTATTGGAGATGCATGTTAGCGCAAATAAAGTTGAAATACTTGCTTTGGGAAGCAAGTTGAACCAGTGTGATAGAGTCTCAGCTCTAGCACTTTCTTTCCAAATGTTAATATTTTTTCCCCAAGATCAAGAAGAAACATTGAGTATCTTTTAGCAGTAATTCCCAACAACAAAGATGCTTAATTGTGTGTAACCAATAGGATACGTTGGATGGTAAAATGTGCCTTTATTTTGGTGGTAGGAGTTGAGTGAGGGTAGGGGTTGAGTTGGATGGTAGGACTGAGTGTGTGTGGTTTATATCTGTGTTTTCAGGTATATGGCTCAATCTACCTCACACACAGGGTGAGTTGAGCCATCCCTTACAAAGCAAAAACATATTGCGGTATATTGGAAAATATAATGCAACACATACATTCATACAGCAACTGTATGAGTGTAAATGAAAAATGGCTCATCTTATCCTATTTTCCTTTACCATAGTCTTAGCTGGAATTCATATTTCTGAATTTTGTTTTGATTTTTCTTACAACTCTGCCTTACAGGAATTAATTGACGCGGCCATGATGAGTGCCAGCCTCGGAGGGATGGCAGGTGGAGTTGGGGGTGGTGCTGCGGCAGGTATGAGTGGTGGAGCAACAGGACGCGGGGGAGAAAACGGCCGTGTGATGGCGCACGACTTCCCGAAAGCTGGAGCTCAAGGTTTACCCTCCATGAGCAAAGCAGCAGGGCGGGGACTGTCCTCCACGGGCATGTGATACAAACCCAGCCAGCTGATTGGACGCAATTCTCATGTCTTTTAAGGGATGACTGACAGAAATAGATCTAGGTTAGCAGACAAGATGAGAGAAGTTGATCAAATGGGTAAACTGAGAAAGAATCATTTAATACAATGAGAAATATCAAATGAAAGTTCAGATGTAAACATGGAGAGTTTTACAAAGTAGGCATACTAAAGGATGTTCATGTTACACTTAAATGGCCCAAATGCAGCCGAACTCTACTGTACAGAGAGCACCTAAATACTCCACCTGAGCAGCAGTGAGCTCTTGAAGGCAGCTGGGCTCAACATCAACTGGAACTACTTTTTCTACAAACGCTGTATTAAACTGAACTCCTTGTCTTCTGCAATAACAGGACCTGATTTTTTTAAGCTTCATACTGGCTGAATTTATGCACTGTTTCTTCTTGCCCTTTGATGCTCTTTTTTTCCCTTCTCGTTCAGATTCAAAGACATAGTTGTCTCACATTCACATTAACACCACTATTCTGGGGCTGAGATGTTTGAGCATGTGAACATTTGAAATGTTTGTTTACTCTGAAACACCGATTGTGATGTAAAACCTGAAGAAAATGCTGATCTAATCAAATGGCTGTCTTGATGATAATAATGTTAAGCTGCAACACACTTGTTAGATATTTGTACTGTTTTGTTTACTTGGATGAAGATCAGCCAGATACAGAAATTCTTAAAGCCTGATTGTATTCATAACAAGACATTGTTGGCCACATTGAAATGGAAATTTTGTGTTAAACATTTTACTAATATGTAATAATCTCATCCTGATCAGATCTAAATATCAGTAAAACTCTACAATATAAACAACACATGACATATTACACTGCATTTGTATTTCTTTTATAATTAAACACAAAGACGCAGTGTACAGAGGGATTCACAGTCGACTCATCGACAGGAAGACCCATATCTGGAAAAAGTCCATATCGTCACAGTTCAAGCATAATGCTTGACAGTTGTAATAATATGAATTGAAATGTCCCGTGTTTGGTTTTCACTAAACATGATGCTGTGGATTATAGCCAAATCTCAGCTTTTTACTCATTTGTCCAAAGAACATTGTTGTGGAAGTTTTGTGGTTTATTGAGGTTATGTTTACACAGCAGATGTTGATGCTCCATTTAATTTTTTTTTTTTTTTTTTTGTAGGAGTCCAACGGGAATTCTTTTGCATGACCATTCATACTACTGAATGACACAACCACAATCAGACATATGTGAGCAGTTTCAAATCAACCCACATGCGCAAAAGAAGACGAGTCTACAGATCTGCTGGCTGTGGGTCAATTTAAATGGGTGGTATTATGTAAAAACGAGTTTTAAGAACTTGACATCATGTTACAGTTTTGTTCTCTAAACAAGAACGTATATGAAGTGTTGCTTTATTTCTTTCATGCTGTTTTGAGAAAACCAATCTCCCATGGCAACCGGGCCTGGTAAATCAGCCCCTGTAGTACAATGAGGCTCTGGTCTTTTGGCTGTTGAGAAATGTTCCCTTCCTGAAAGTTTGTACTGTGTTGAGGTTTTAAAATGTACCCAGTTGGTAACGTTTGCCCGTGACGTAGGTAACGCCCCAGTTTGAAGCTAAGATGCTTCCCGGACGTTACCTGTGCTGCAAACAATTGTTCTCCATTGCGAAGAGAGCAGTTCTGAGCCGAACGAGATGGCTGTTAATGTTAATTCAATATGTGGAAGCAAGACCAACACAGACTGAACGGCTTCCTGCACTTCCTCTGCTGCCATTGCTAAAACTTCAGGCAGATTACAAACAGCGTAGAAATCGACGTCATCGTTTTCTGCTTCTCTTTCTGTTCACTGATTGGCTCGGTCAAAAATTGACCGGAGAAAATCCAAGTCAAAGGGAGCGAGCCTACTGGAAAAAGCACAAAACCTTTTTGAGTGGAATTGCACAGGAAGGCAATGGTCAGGCTAATGGCAACCATTCAGCTGTGCAGAGCGCCTTACAGGCGGGGTGTCTGTATGAGCCCCGCCTTACACACGCAGTTTCCAAGCTTACAAGCATACGCCCTCAGAGCAGCCTGCCCCGGCGACTTTCCCACTCAGGTCAGCAAGCAGCAATTTAGCAAACACTTGGTGGAACTGCACATCAGCTGAGCTCATCGAACCAACTGCTTCTCAGTGAAATGCTCTAATGAAGAACGTTAAAGGCTTAATAGAGGAATAATGTTGTGATAACTTCCTGAAGTTGGAGTGTTGGAAAGAGCACGAACGTCTTAAAAAGACAGAGGCCAAATTGCAATGCGTTAAATCACAAAGTGAAATTTCTTTCACGTGATATTTAATATAAATCGCATTTTTAGAATTACTGGTGGTAACATAGTTAAAACAGTTGAATTTGGTTTGCATTCACCTGCCTCATGAATAGCCTATAATCTTGCAAATCAAAATTGTGCTTATATAGAAAACATTCATGCCAAAAACTTTAACTAGTTGACTCAGGCAGGTTGACATAGTGCTCTTTGATTTTAATATTTTTCTAAGTGTTGCACACTCTAATCTCACTGGAGGACTCTGGGGATGGTCTTCTAATCCTTCTCTGATTGATAGCCCCCAGTTGCATCTTTGCTGATGTCTTTCCAACTTAACTGAGGATTTTCAGTTAATTTAATCCATATTTGGCTGCTAAACTGATGCAATAATGATGGACCTACTGCATCAGCAATTTGGCTAAAATGCTAAATATTGTGATGAAGAAAAAACACATTTCCTCTTTTCGCAAACAGGAGCTAAGCTGAACATTTCAGTATTGCTTTGGGTTTTAGAAGATAAGACAATTAACCAATTACATGCAATTCACTCAAGCATAGAATTCAGAGCATTGAGACAGGCACCAGGAAAAATGTATCTCTTTAGTGCTGGATTTTAGTTATCAAAATGATGAACACACCACAAGTGACACATTTTTAAACAAACAGAAAAGAAAAAAATCTAATTATTTATCGCTGATCTTAATGAATACTAAATCACATTAAAATTGGATTATTACTTTATTGAAGCTGGTTATGTTGTGAGGTTTACAATCAATTAGAATCAAAGGGTTATTACAGGATTGATTTGGATGTGAATGAATTTTTCTCTGGAGCACTTAACAGTAAAATGAAAATAATTCATGTGTTTTCAGAATTCATATGAATGACCTTTAACTTATTACAATGTAATGTTTTCAAAAAAGGCCTGGCTGTTTCGGGGTGGGGTGGGCGTGTATGAAGTTCTCTAGGATTACCCACAAACTAATCATAGTTTGTGGGTAAATCCATTGCAGCAGTATTAGTATTTTACTTCACTTTTAGATTGGAAGATTAGTGATACAAGAATCCTTGATAGATAAGCTGGGCTTCTCTGCATAATCTTCATTTTTATGAAGTAACATATTTTCATTTTGCCAAGTTAATAAAAATGGTATTCTGACTTTTTTGTGTTTTAATTTTTCTTATATGAAGTGTTGTTCATAATTGATATTCATAGCTTTGTGCTTCAACGACTCAAGTTTCCAATGTTTTACTTCATTTAGGAACCAAACATGGCATCTAAATAAACCTGCCTCTCATGCGTCAAAGGACCTCATGGCTCACACCTGATAATCAACTCTAAGAGCATAGGATTATCAGTACCTTATAGACCCTTGTAAGACAATAAGGGAGTTGGACTCAGATTTTTATAGGAATTTAACTTAGAAAGAATAAAAGTATGTTAGAATTTTTGTGAGTCATTTAACTCTGAAATGTTAGCAAGTAGGCGGTAGGATTTTGTTATTTGTCTGGATTTAAAAACATGCTCACTTTAAATGCAGACTTATGTCTGGATTTCACTGCACAGACTAAATCTATTTGGCAGCAAAAAAGAAAAAAGCTGTTTGTCTTGTTGAGTGATTTTAAAGAATGCTGGATCAACTTCAGTTGTGAAATCGAAGCCATTGTTGGTAAAGTCACAGAGAAACCAGAGGCTTTTTCAGTAGAAGTGGATAAATTCTAGTTGAATCCAACTAGAATGCTTCTCCACCAGTGTCCCTGCCTGATGACTTTCACCTTTTCTTCTTTTTATTTATTTCTTTGTCCTATTGTTTCTCAGTCCATCCTCTTAATTTTCAATTTCCTGAACAAGCACTTTCTTTGCTTTCCTCTCATGATTTTTATCCTTTTGTCTTTGTTGCTCTTCTTTTGCTCTTCTTCGAACTCTTAGGATCTTTCGTTCAATGGTTTGTGGTCCTTAGGGGGACATGGCATCCTGCAGCACCTCATTACTTTCCCAGCTGCAAGGGGGACCAGAGACAGATGGAGCAGACAATTATTCCCCAGAAGGGCCCTGATTAAGAGTTTGTGGCCCATTACCTTCCTCCACTCGCCTCTTCAAAACTTTCGGTAAAACATATTACAGGGCTGGGCTGCATTCCTGCTGGGCATCTCTCAGTTCAGACAAAAGTTTGAAGTCAGATTAATTCAGTGAATATGCTCCAGAGAAGACAAAGTTCTTGTTAGACTGTAATTACATCATCCAAATCAAACCATGTAAAAATTACTTTTAATTGTTCATTACTGACATTATTTTTAGTCTGAAGCAAACAGAGCAGAGTCACACATTTTTTAAGTGAACAAATAATCTCCAATAATGTAATTAATGTAAACTGCCTGACCACAGATTATGTTTTTAAATTGCTATTTAAAGGTATAACAACTTAAATTTAAAAACAATTTTCATAGTGGACTATTATCAATTATTTTGTTTGCTTAGCTACAAGATGAACTCGGAAGATTAACTTTCAGTTTAAAAGGTGAATGGAGAAATCAAGAGCTCTGTCTGGGTCCTCAGTGCAGAGTGGAGCCTTCAACTACTTCACATTTAGGTGAAGCAAAATGTACTTGTATAG
The DNA here is from genome assembly GCA_903067055.1 of Poeciliopsis paucimaculata. NCBI lineage: Eukaryota > Metazoa > Chordata > Actinopteri > Cyprinodontiformes > Poeciliidae > Poeciliopsis > Poeciliopsis paucimaculata. The sequence goes on from CAEGAD010033659.1 coordinate 19,515, forward strand.
CACACTTCAGCAACAAGGCAGTTCAGAGTGCTTTACATCATAAAAACATCAGTCACAATTATGAAACAAGCAATGGACATTACATTTTGACAAATGTCATCATCAAAATTATCAAGCAAATACACATCAAATATGTTGATCAAGGTTCCACTTATTACTTAATAAATGGCAGCTTTAGTTGGGTTTTAGTCTTGATTTAAAGGAACTCAGTGTTTCAGCTGTTTTGAATTTTTTTATGGAAGTTTGTTCTACATTAGAGGAGCATAGAAGCTAAATTCTGCTTCTTCATCTTTGGTTCTGGTACTGAACCAGAACCAGTTCTGGTTACATCTCCTCGTTAGATTATTTCCATTCAGTACATTAATGTCCAATGATATTAAAAATCTAACAAATCTAAACCACAACCAACAGCTCATAGCTAGACCTGACATAATAGAAGTTTTATTTTATTCTATAAATCCTGCACTTTGACTCACTAAATATGAACTAAGGTCCAACTAACTTAACTGTTATGGCAAATCTGGACAAGCTTGTGTTGATACCTTTTTGTGATTTGTCTTCAAGATGTTGGCAGAAGATAGATCCGATCCTCAAAGCAGGTCTGTCCAGTCTGGTAATTAACAAAAACATCACTATGTTATTGTTAGTTACGCAGGAAATGTTACTGCTTAATATAACTGATAAATGTAAAATCCAGTAAAAACAAGAGACTGATTATTACCAGTCTAAACTGATATGAAATCAGTTGTAGAATTTTTATTTCTTTTTATGGCCCCATTTTTAGTCAGAATCCCAACCAACGGTTGTGGAGGAGATTAATGACGGTGGCTTTTCAATTAAAAATAACAGCACGCCCTGAAGAAAATTACTACTCCTCCTTTTCCTCTCCTATCTCCCTGTGCAAGCAAATGTCTTTGCTTACGGGCCAGGCATTTAAGAAGGCTTATGGAAATATTACACCCTCTCAATCTGAAATCTATGTCAGCTTCCAGTAGCTCCCCTCACAGTCTGCCTGCTGGGAAATAATGGTAACACTCCAATCAAAACAAATCCTGGCCCCCCATGGCTTTTCAATGGGAGGATTTTCCTCTATAAGTGGAGGCGAATGGGTCTCCTCCTACCTTTCATTAACTGCTGGTGTGAAGTAGAACCAGACTGACAAAAATGTTCCTGCAATGTGAAGAGAGGAAGGGAAATATACTGATAAATAAAAATAAAATTAGTTGTAATCAGTTTTATATTAGCTCAGATACAGTGAAAAAACAAGTTGAGGGAGTAAAAAATTATCCTGGGTAATCAAGCAGAAAGAAAAATTTGGAGAAAGTGGTTAGGGGGAAATTTTAATAATGTAGTCTGTGAATGTCAGCAGACATTTTAAAGCCCATTCATGCAAACTTTATGCCCATACATCAACATGAATGTGACATGAATCTTGCCTCATGATTTCAGTGCATTGATTAAGTTGGCATGGTGAGGAAATGTAGGCAATAGATGACAATTCTGAGTAAGCTTCAAATGTCAAATAAAGTTTAAACAATAGCAAATAAGGAGAAGGTGAAGGAAATCTCAACGGCATACATCTTGGAAAGAAGAAAAGAGGCACCACTTTAGTTGGTGGTGGTTGATGCACGAGCTTGTTGTATGAAGCTGAAACAGTCTCCATTTTTTTTTACATTTTCTTCCGCTTATCCTAGGTCGGGTCGCAGGAGTAGCAGCTTAAGATGGGAGGCCCAGACTTCCCTCTCCCCAGCCACTTCTTCCAGGTCCTCTGGGGGAATCCCAAGGCGTTCCCGGGCCAGCCGAGAGACATAGTCCCCCCAGTGTGTCCTGGGTCTTCCCCGGGGCCTCCTCCCGGTGGGACGTGCCCAGAACACCTCACCAGGGAGGCGTCCAGAAGGCATCCTGATCAGATGCCCGAGCCGTCGAGAGGAGCCAGTTGAGGCTCCTCTCGACGTGGAGGAGTGGCGGCTCTACTCTGTGTCCCTCCTGGATGACTGAGTTTCTCACCCTATCTCTAAGGGAGAGCCCAGCCATCCTACGGAGAAAACCCATTGTATCTGCGATCTCGTTCTTTCGGTCATGACCCAAAGCTCTTGACCATAGAAGAGGGTAGGAAGGTAAATCGACCGGTAAATCGAGAGCTTTGCTGTTTGGCTCAGCTCTTTCTTCACCACAACGGACCGGTACAGCGCCCACTTCACAGCAGACGCTGCGTCGATCCGCCTGTCGATCTCCCGCTCCTTTCTTCCCTCATTCGTGAACAAGATCCCAAGATACTTGAACACCTCCACTTGAGGCATACACCCCCGCCCCGACCCGAAGAAAGCACTCTACTCTTTTCTGGCTCAAGACCATGGCCTCGGATTTGGAGGCACTGATCCTCATCCCGGCCGCTTCACACTTGGCTGCGAACCGCTCCAATGAGAGCTGCAGATCATGAAGCCAATAGGACCACATCATCCGCAAAAAGCAGATATGAGATCCTAAGGCCACCAAAACGGATCATCTCAACACCTCTGCCTAGAAATTCTGTCCATAAAAGTAATGAACAGAATTGGTGACAAAGGGCAGCCCTGGTGGAGTCAGGGCCCTCTCACCGGAAACGAACCCGACTTATTGCCGGCAATGCGGACCAGAATCCAACACCGGTCATACAGGGACCTGACAGTCCGTATCAAAGGGCCCGGAGAACTCCCCACAGGACTCCCCGAGGGACACGGTTGAACGCCTTCTCCATGTCCACAAAACACATGTAGACCGGATGGGCAAACTCCCATGCACCCTCCAGGAACCTGCTGAGGGTGTAGAGCTGGTCCAGTGTTCCACGACCAGGACGAAAACCACACTGCTCTTTCTGAATCCGAGGTTCAACTATCGGACGGACCCTCTTCTCCAGGAAGTCTCATAATTCATGAATGCACAAATCAAGATTCACCAATGCAGAGAATAAGATTCACATCTGTATTTTTGATGTAAACACAAATATATCTTGATTTCCAAGCTTCTTTTACGCCTGTGAGTTATGCTGCATTTGTATGTGAATTTTGAGATTCTCCTGATGTCTCAATGGACCTTACCAAGCTACGCCCACAACCAACCTAGAAAATTGTGGCCGCAAATCTCACAAACAAAGCCTTTGTTTCTATGGAAACATGGGGTCTTCCACTTGGACTGATGGAGTATTTCTGAGTCGATTAGTGCATCATTTCTGCCAGATTTTCACCAAATATCAGCTACAACAATGGACAGAGAAACTAACAAGTTCATGTTGTCTTTTTTGGATGACATTAAGGTGTTTGAGCCATGCGATGCCTCCAACATTATGCACATCACAGCAAAATGCTTTCGGTCGATGAGAAAAACAGCAGATCGTCACACCCTCAGCATCAATGTAGCTGTGGACAAGATCACTGATACCTATTGTTCTTTCAAGGCTGGGTAAATCGATCATTCATCGTTTTATAGGTTACTTTTGATATCAGTGGGTGATTCCTGTTTGTTGGCAAATGTTTGAGTGTGCCTCGGCCTGATACACTGTACTTGATGCTAGAGTGGCTAACATGAGTAACAGTTTAGTCAAAAGCCTTTTCTGCTAAAATAAAATCTTTAATGTTTGTCAGATATAGTACACATTGCATATCGATCTGTTTAGCTAACCTCAGCCTGGCTTCTGGCAGCAGCAGAAAGCAAAATATCTAACATATTTAGCTACTTATTATTAATGTCAATCAATTTAATTGTGCAACTATCAACAGAAGCTAGCAATCTGAGTGAGCTGAGCTACTGGGCTATGCTAGTGATTTTGCATGCTAATAGCATCAGACTAGCATCTTTCCATATAGTTGAATTTAGTCAAGATAATAACTTTTCTATACTTTGCATTGTTGCGGAGCCCTGATCCTTAAATGATAAATCATTATAACTGTAATAATTTAATTGAAGCTGTCATGTTTGGTTCCAAACTTTTAATTGGAACCAAATTAGAAGATTTGGTTTCAATTAACCCACATGCAGAACACCACAGGAGAACAGTTACCAGTTGGGGCACTAAAGGACAACAGAGGAGATGGTGAATTATTGGTTGTCGGAAACGTGAGTTGTGAGGGAGAAAAGGAACGGTCTTACTCGTAGTGCTGAATTATGGCTGCGGGGAGAAGGTTGACTGCGGGCTCAGGGTGTCGTTTCCTTAATGCAGGTTTTGGCAGGTGATCCGGATTCCAGAGGGTGGCTCGAACGAGGTGGTTCGAACGGAACCAGGTGAGGCTGCGGTGGAGGGCAGACAGGTAAGTTCTGACAGGAGCGGCCCAACTGCCTGCTGGAAGATTCAGGTATTGCTTGAGATCCAACGGAGGAGATGAAGGTGGGACTCGGGCAACCAGTGGGTACTGTCCACTGCGTCACGAGGGGGGGAAATCCAAAAAGCCAGAGCGAGATCTTCACGAGGAGAATACACGGTGTCACAAAGAAAACACCTGTAAGCAGGAAGGCAACAAGGGAACTTACTAAGAGTAGATTCTTGGAGAAACACAGAGAGTAAACTCAGGGGGCTCAGAGTACCATTACTGGTAAACACTCAGGCAAAGAAATATTCTTCTTCTTCGTGTGAGAGGAGGGTGTGTGCAGAAGAGCGGAAGAAGAGCGAGTTAGAGTGCGATTGTTTATCTTTCTATCGTTGTTGTTTTCTTACTGTTTTTTTTTTTCACTGGGTGTTTAGTTTTACTTGTTTAATTGTGATTTTGTGTTAGTTTGTCACGTTTTAAGGGTTTTTTTTGTTTGGTTTGGGTGTGGCCGTCAGGCGTGCCTGGCTGGCCAGTGTCTGACAACGCCATGGTGGTTGTTGGTGGTGGTGGGTCTTTCTCCACACTGACACGGAAGAACGGCATCAGGGTGGGTGCTGGTTCTCCACGCAGCGTGGAGGAAGTTTGTTTGGCTGTGGGTGAGGTGATCGGGCACGGGTCTATTAGGTCAGCAGCACGTATGAATGGAGCAGTTGTTTTGTTGTGGAGAAAGTTGAGCAGGCTCAACAGCTTGTGGAGGCGGGCGTTTCCGTCAACGGATTGTTTTTGCAAGTGTCGCTGCTCACGTTACCTGCAACAAATGGTAACGTGTCGACAGGAGGCCTCCATTGTCGACAGTGCCTCCATTCGACAATGGAGGCACTGTCGAATGTGCCTCCATTCATCAGTGATGATTTCTTGATCAAAGAGTTGTCCAGGCATGGCAAGATGGTGTCACCACTTAAAAAAGTCCCAACAGGGTGCAAATCACCTTTGCTGAAACATGTTGTCTCTCATAGGAGACAACTGTTCATGATTCTAAACTGTCGAGATGAGGAACTCAATTTATGATTTCATGTGAAGATAGACGATTTTGATTACGTCCTTTTTGCAACTTCATCTAACATGGAATGTTTTGGTTGCAGTCAGGAGGGCCACATAATAAAAATGTGTCCCGACAGGGCCGGGCCGGCCCCGCCAGGTTCGGCGAAGCAGTAGCCCGCTGCTGCTGAGCAGGTGGGGACCTCACCTAGTGAGGATGGTGCGGCGGGGGAGCCCGCTGCAGCACCCGTGGTGGTGGCGGAGGAGCCAGCAGACGGTATTGTTGAGGCATCAGTAGAGGACAGTGTGTGTGTGGGAAAGGATGGGTGCACGGTGGTGTGTGGTGATGGGATGAATGGTGGTGAGGGTGAAAGTGTAGAGGGGGAGAAACAAGGTGTGCAGGGAGAGCAGGAGGAGGTGAGGGGCGATGAGGAGCATAAAGTGTGTGGAGATCAGGGAGAGAGAGGAGGGGTGCAGGAGGACGGAAGGAACAGTGCAGAGTTGTTTTTTGGAGCTAGAGGAGGGGGACAGAGAATTGAAATAGAGGAGGTGATGGAGCTGGAGGCTTCTGCCCCGATAAAGAGGCGAAGCAAAAGGAAGAATGTGGTGGCTGCTGTGCAGGCCAGCAAGCTGGCCAGCAAAATGGCTACAGGGAGAAAGGAGGTGTCAGACAACAGCGACTCCGAAAGCTGGTTCTCTGACACCAGTGAAGTATCCGTGTCACAAACGAGTATTAAAGAATCGAGATACCCTATAGAATCTTTTAGAACTTTCTTACAACAAACAAAAGGATTAAGAGGGGTAAAACTCGAAAGTTATTTTCCTAACTTAAGAACATTTTATTTCTCTGCAAAGTATCATATCAAAAACAAAGAGGTATCGTGTTTTACAGACACAGAAATTTTTAGATTAAACAAAATAATGTCCAAAGCAAGAAAACTATTTTAATGATGCACAGTAGCTTTTTAATATTTAAAAAGCTACTTTTTAAATAGTAGCTTTAGACAGAGTCTAAAACTCTGGTTTTAGACAGAGTTTTTTGGTGTGTTGTTTTTAGCTTCTTACCCTATATGGATTCTTTTAAAATAGCATCTTTGAATCTTAACAGGGTGAGGGAGGCTGAGAAACGGGCTTTAATTTATCAAATGTTAAACCAAAAAGGAATTGATGTCATTTACTTACAAGAGACTCATAGTGATCATTTAACTGAAGCAGCCTGGGGCAGAGAGTGGAGGGGAAGGTCATTTTAAGTCACAGCACCTCCCAGAGAGCAGGGGTTGGCTTCCTCTTCTCTAAAGCTTTCACCCCAAACTCTTCAGAAATCAAACACGTCACTCAGGGGAGGTGTCTTCTAGTTAAAGCAAAGTTTGATCATTTTAGCCTGGTTTTTCTTAATATTTATGCTCTTATCACCAATGCAGAGAAAAAGTGTTTTTTTGAAAAAATTGGGGAAAGGTTGGGTGATTGTAGGACTGAGGATTATGTTTTTATATGTGGGAATTTTAATTGTACTGAAAACGAGTTTTTAGATTGCAATCATGCAGAGCCGCATCCGGCAGCCCAACATGCTCTGCAGCAGCTGGTCTCGTCTCACGGCCTGGTGGACGTATGGAGGAGGATGCATGCAGGCAGTACACATGGTCCCACCTTAAAGAAAACCGAATCTCTTTAGCTCGCTTAGATCGTATTTATTGTTTTAAACACAATTTTAACGTGTTTTTACCGGTGGCTTTTATGGATCACTCGTTGCTTTTAGGTAGTGTTTTTATTAGAAACATTTTACCTAGAAGCGCTTACTGGCATTTTAACTCAGCTTTAACTTATGATCAAGGTTTTAAAGACATATTAAGTCATTTTTGGACTGGTTTTAGACAGAGGAAGGCTGATTTTGCTTGTCTGACACAGTGGTGGGACCATGGGAAAGTTCAAATAAAACTGCTGAGTCAGCAGCACACTGTCAATGTCACTCATGACATTACCGAATCTATCAGAGATCTGGAGATGAATATAGTGGAATTAGAACGACTTTGTGACGTCACAGGAAATCGAGGACACATTCAAGCTCTCAAATCTAAAAGGCTAGTTTTAGCAAACCTGCTGGAAAATAAAGTACAAGGCATATTGGTCAGGTCCCGGATCCAGAACATCACGGAAATGGATGCTCCTTCTAGCTTCTTTTTCAGCTTGGAGAGGAAGCACTGGCAGAGGAAGCTGATCCACTCCTTGCTGTCGGACACTGGGCAGCAACTGAGTGAACCAGGGCAGATCAGGGGGAGGGCTGTGGAGTTTTACCATTCTATGTTCCGCAGCGACTACAAAGAGAACGAGAAACTGTTTGAGGAGTTCTGCAACGAACTACCTCAGGTCTCCAAGGAAACCAATGCCGAGCTGGAACACCCTCCGGGGCTTCAGGAACTCCACACAGCCCTCCTCAGCATGCAGGGCCAGAGGTCCCCGGGTATTGTCGGGCTCATGGTGGAGTCCTACAAGGCCTACTGGGACCGTCTGGCCCAAGACTTGCTCGACATATACAACGAGAATCTGCTCATTGGTTCACTCCCCAAGGGAACTTGCAGCATATTAAGAACTGGCGCCCTGTGTCCCTCCTCTGCACCGACTATAAGATCCTCTCCAAGGCCCTGGCCACTAGGCTGGGGAAGGCTATGGAGCAGGTCATCCACCGGGATCAGACCTATTGCATCCCCAACAGGTCCATGGTAGATAATATCTACCTAATTCGGGATGTTTTGGAGGTCTCCGGTTCAATGGTTTTAAAAACTGGCTTGATTTTATTAGATCAAGAAAAGGCATTTGACCGCGTTGAACACGGCTTCCTCTGGAAAACCATGAGGGAGTTTGGGTTCAGCGAGGGTCTTATTGCCAAGATCCAGGTACTGTACAGTGACATTGACAGTGTGCTGAAGATCAATGGTAGTCTGTGTGCTCCTTTTACGGTGCACACTCTCGGGGATGCTCTACGCACTCTCCCTGGAACCCCTCCTCCAGAAAATACGCTCGAGCGTTCATGGTGTGGTTTTACCTGGTTTTAAGAACAATGTGGTTTTATCTGCCTATGCTAACTTTATCAAAGATCAGCAAGATGTCAGTGTTTTAACCGAGATCACAGAAAAGTTCTCTGTTTTGTCTGCCGCGACAGAACTGGGGAAAAAGCGAATCCCTGGCCGTGGGCGAGTGGTCTGTTGGGCTCCCAGTTCTCCTTCAAGGTCTTTAATGAAAGAAAGATGGTTTTAAATATCTTGGTGTGATTTTAGGCAGTAAAGATATTGTAAGTAAAAACTGGGAGAACGTAGAGCAAAAAATACAAAACTAGTTGTCGAAATGGAAGTGGCTGCACTCGCAAATGTCCTACCGGGGCAGAGTGCTGGTTTTAAATAACCTTGTGGCTCCACAGCTGTGGCACAAGATTTCAGTGTTAGACCCACTATCTGGGCTACTTGTAAAGATCCAGTCAGAGATGGTCAACTTCTTTTGGAATGGTCTACACTGGGTGCCACAGTCTATTTTGTTTTTATCGACCACCTGGCAAGTAGAACGGTCACTTTTCGTATACAGTATCTTCAGAAATATCTGCCAGATTCCCCTGTATGGAGAGGATGTGGCCAGCTGCATTCTCAGATGTGTTAATTTTCTGGGTCTGGATGCTACTCTGTTTTTAACTGATTTTAGTCTTTTAAAGTTAAAAGGGTTGCCTCAATTTTATGAGCATGTTTCTAAATCCTGTGCTTTTTTTAAATTGCACAGATTGAAAACGAATAATTCTTTACATTGGCTTTTAGAAGAACCATTAGTGTGTGGAGCAAGACTGGACGTCCAGGACAGCACCGTACCGGGCCTTTCTGAGGCGTTATCCAGGTCCGGGATGGTGACCCAGCTGCCGCAGGTAGCTGGTGGTTCAAGTAGCTGGATCGGACTTTGCCAACATCCAGGAAGTCGCCTCGCTGCTCGGAGTTTGGTCCGCGAGACTAACACGGCGCTTCCTGGAGCGGGAAAAGGAGCGTTTGACAGCTGGGGAGAGACTCCTCCTGCAGCTGCAATCCACAGAAGAGTGCCTGTCTGACCTGAATGACCCGTTCCCAGATGTGTTCCTGGATCCCAATTTTGAAGAGGACAGTGGTCCACTGCTTCAAAGTCCAGACTCAGGGCTGGACTTGTGCAAAACAGGTCCAAAAGTACTGCATAATTATTGTGTCAAAATCCTAAACAAGAGAACTCTCAGTAAAAGAGCCATCAGCGTATGGAGCAACAGACTTGGAGGACAGAAATCTCAATGGAGGACTCTTTACAAGCCTCCAATAAAAAAACGGACTGGTGACCTGCAGTGGAGGATTCTGCACGGCGCCATCGCCACAAACTCGTTTTTATCGGTCGTCAGTCCTGGGGTTTTAAACGAGTGTCCTTTTTGCAATGTGTCTGAGAGTGTTTTTTATGTTTTTATGGATTGTGTACAGTTAGTTAATTTTTTAACGAGTATTTTTAGCCTTATTGGCGTAGTTTTTACCAATTCTGGTAACATTTTTATAAATGTGTCCATCAACTAGTAAAACCACTAGTTTCAAATCATGGATTTTAAATTATTTAATTTCCGAAGCAAAAATGGCTATTTATATTACTCGACGTGACAAAATGCAGGCTGGACCTCAGTTGAATGCAGTGGATCTGTGGAAGATCGACATAAAAGCCAGGTTGAAGCTAGAGTTCTGTTTCCACAGAGCCACTGGGAACCTAAAGGGGTTTTTAGAACTGAGGTTTTAAAAATGTATTGTGCACCATTTCTGATCAGAAGGAAGTAAATTATAACAAATTATTATTGTAAATATTTATTTATTTATTTATTTGTACCTTTAATCTGAGAATGTAATGTTTTAATTGAGCTATTGTAAAATAAATGTTTTGTTAAAAATCAAAAAAAAAAAATCTATAGCGTTGTTTTGGCATTTTTACAAACTTTGTGCATTACCGCCATCAACTGGATGGAGATGTAATTCAGAAATTCATTTTCCTTATTTATCTTCAAAACTTAAAATAACTAAATTATATACATACTCATACACTCACACAAACATATAAACTAGATCCTCTCAGCTAATTTTGTATCTTTTAAATATTTAATAAGTGCTTGAATTATATCATTTGATTGCTGCTTTCCTAATAAATTATCCATATTTAATGAACTCCCAATCACTCTTTCCAATTCTTTTATCTCTTTTATATATTTTCTACAATAAATCAACATGTTCTACACCTTCTGTTTCCCCGCAATAAGAACAATCACCTGATGGATGTTTTCCTATTATTTTTAAACCACTATTTAAATTTAAACTAGTGTGCCCAATCAATCCTCCACCTGTTAATCCATATTTCCTCTCTCCTATTCGTTATACTATTATTTCCCATGATAACCTCCCTCTGTGTTTTATGTAAATTCCTTCCTCTTTTTTCTAAATTCCATCTCTCCTGCCATATGTTATTTATTTTATCTTTAATAATTATTTTAATTTCTGCTCTACTTAGTGGGACTTTATATTTAATTTCTCTTGCCTTAACTGCTTCTTTAGCCAACTTATCTACTTTTTCATTACCTTCAATTCCTTTATTTGCTGGAACCCATGTGAATTGAATACCTAGTTTTTGTTGCTTTATATATCAAATAACTAACTTCATCTAGAAGATCTTGACGGCTATCAGATTTTCCACTTATAATACTAGTTAAACAAGACATTGAATCTGAGCAGATAACTGCCTTACTAGGCTTCACCTCCAACACCCATTGCAGTGCCAAGATAATTACCAACATTTCTGCTGAAAAAATGTATAGATTATCTGTTGTTCTTCTTTTTATAATAACTTTTTGTTTCAGAATATAAACTGCTATTTCTGTTTTACCATCTTCCTCTTTTGATGCATCTGTATATATTTGTGTAATATTTTTATACATTATTTCTAAATACTGCTGAATAATTTGATACAAACCTCCACAGGACTCTTCTATATTTTGGTTTCTAAATGTACTATTGGCATTTCAAATAATCATGGGAAACTTTTAGATTTAATTACAGTTTTACAATATGCTATATTATTTATTCCAAACTGATCTGCGTAAATATTTCCTTCCCATCCAAAACTCCATTATGGCCCAACATTCTCTGAATACTTGTTTAGGCGAAGAAGTCCAGGCAGTCCGCTCCTCTTAAACCTCAAGATGATTAGGTGATTACACACAGGTGCATGCCCTGCCAGGAAGGCAGCCTCTGGCGCCATCTAGTGGATGAATGGTGGAACCACTGACAAACAGGAAGGAACAGAAAAATCCACAAAAGGAAACAAAAAGGAAAAAAAAACCAATACCTAACACAAGCTTTTTAGAAACGCAAAGTGATGTTTTTATTGTACTTATCCTACAAGGCTGATGATGTGTAGCACTGTCATAACGTGCTACACGCGGCACTCTTTAACTCCTTCTCTTCCCCTGGAAATATAATAAAAAGTTTAGATTCGTAGTTTAAGGGTGTGTGCATTTCAAAAATATATTTTAAAAAAATCGACTGGCAGTGATTAAAAGGAAATATTTATTTCTTTGTCTCCCTTAGGAACCACGGAGGCATGAAATCCTTCAGATTTCATCCTACATCCTGTGATAGAACATATAAACATATAAAGAACTGAAATTATTGATTAATTAAATTATATTGAATTAATACAGGAATTAAATATAATTCCTGTATTTTTTAGACATTAATTGCTTTAAACAAATGGCTACATCAACCAGAGAAATTAGGCTGCATACACACTATGAAAAAGTGTCTGCTTTTACAATTGTATCAACTTATAAGGTAATTGAACATTTTTACTAAACCTGCCTAATTTGGCTGGACACTTTTACACCATGCTGACATCTTGAAAGACTGGGATCAAAGGCCTGATGTGCACTGTAACATTTAGAAAAGAGTACTGTGAAAAAGTTTCAGTTGTCTGAAATGAGCAATCTCATCTGAAATATAGTGGAAATGCCTGCTTATGATTGATATGCTAGCACTATCATCAATGTATTACGACAAAGAAAATGAAGACCTTAGAACTTTAATGTCCTTCACATCTGCATTCCTCTTGGATTTTTGTCTTTTTTTTTCATTAACTAATTCAAAATTACTATATTTTTTGTAGCATTTTGCAGCTCCAGAGAAAGCAGAGTTGCTTCTGATTGAGCATTATGATGCTGAACAGTATCATAAGCTTTTTTACTAATCTGTGCACATGTAACTTCATGATGAAGCTCTTTGTGTTCAGGGATTAGACAATGATAAACGTCACATGAAGACATGAGCAGATGGACTTTATGAATGAAGTACAGAAATTTAAATGTCAAAAGCTGTCAGAAAAATGACAGTAAAGTTGCCAGATTTAGTACAAAAATTAGACTTTCTTTGTTTGTGTTGCCATGGCAGCCTGTTTAAACTCTCAAATAGGATTTTGGAGGTTTAAAAATGACTGTGGACATAACACATTCAAGGCAAGCTAATTGACTGTCAGGATATTAACAAAAACCAATCAAAATGTGCAGGAAGTAATTACAGCTATGGGTTAGCTCTGACTTATTACTTTTCGCCAACAGAAGCAGATAGAAATGTGACTAATATTGTTATCATCATTTAGTTCCAGACATTATTAATGTGTGATGGAAGAGGATCAAGATCAGACTCATCGTTGACATTTCCTATGATGTCAGATTGCTTGAGCTTTAAAATGAGACAAATATTACTGTGATACTGTAGGCCAAAAACACAACATGTAAAACATATCATACCATTAATTATTGCCTTATTTATCAGTGGTTTTCATCCTTCGGTTTGCCTGCAGTTTATTAGAGAAGTTTAGGTTTATTTATATATATATTTGTGTGTGTGTGGGGGGGGGGGGGGGGGGCGTGTGTGTGATGGGGGGGGGGGGGGGGTTTGTTTTGTTTTTTTTTTGTGTGTGTGGGGGTTTGTGT
>CAEGAD010033661.1:0-22906 GCA_903067055.1 Poeciliopsis paucimaculata
CCGTCAAATTTATAACTTGTTATCCATTTATCTAAATGTTTTACTTTGTGCAGATCCTGATCTTTGATATACTTCCAATCGTTTGATTTTAGACTGTCTATTGGTTAATTTTTACTTATCCCTTTCCCTATGACGTCACAGAATTTAAGCGCCTGTTTTCGCCGGACTCCGTCGTCCGTTTCACCACGGGTATTAGCCTTTTATATATTGTGGTGCTAAACCGTTCAGTGATTTGTAAACTAACAACAGTATTTTAAAGTCTATACTTTGAGCTACAGGGAGCCAGTGGAGGGACTTTAAAACTGGTGTCACATGCATTCCAATTGATCCTACTTATCAAGCAGTAAATTACGTTCAGTTAAACTCAAAGTAGTTTAAAAAATGTTCTGTCAGTTCTCCTGGACAAGCAAACAATTACTACAGTACTAAAACACACAATGTGACCAGGTATTATAGTCTACTTTCTAGTGAAAATATCTCAGTAGTCTTGAAAAAAGACAAAACTAAAGTAGAGTAACTTTTTAGCAAGAAATAGGACTGTTTTAAGATAATAATTCCGTACTATTAATGAACAGGGGAAAAAATATGTTAATGGAACAAGTACTTTTAATTTGTAAGTGAGTTATGTCTTATTTCAAATGGGATGTTTTCACTTGAAAGTAGTCCAAAATACTTGGTAACATTTTGTGTTTTTGCACCGCCTGGAAACAACATCACATTCTCACAGGAGTCTTTACTGAATATATCTTCATCCTTAAATTAACTTAATCTGAATGCACACTTGAAAATTGTTTGGCAAATGTTTGCATTTGACACACAAACTTGATGGAATAAATTTGCAATGAGGTGACCTGCGTCTCAGAGGGCGTTTTCTCTGGCTTTGAGATTTCTGATGATTTTGATGAAACTGAAGTGAAACAAGAACAAATGCAAATAGTAGTCTATCTAAAATCACAGCCACCTTTTCTCTCTTAGTCTTCTTTGTTTGTGAGTAAATTAAATGATAATTTGAAAGTCAATGGCTTGCTTTAACTCTTGGAAATGATGCAACAACTATGTGTGCATTCCTCTGCAGGCGTTCTGGGTAACTGCTACTGTCAGATGGCCAGTAGGTGGAAGCAAACGCTTTCACATGCGACCTCCAGAGCCATTTTGTTTTTAGTGACATACCTGCTGAGAAACTGTGACATTAAAGTAAAAACAGAGATAAAATGCAGAACCGGCTTGTCTCACCGGTTTAAATCATGTGTGTGACTTCAGTAACGATGAGATATAAAACATTCAGCCACACGGTTGCTTTAATCTGACACCCCCTCTTATTTATTACCAAATCAAAAAGCTTTTTCCACAGAGAAATTATCGGTGAAGACTTCAGTTAGTTGATTTCCGGAACAGCACAGAATGTCCGAATGCATTACAGCAAACCTTGAAACGTAACAAATAAAAAAAGAAAGGCTTCCTGTCATCAACGCTTTTCTCTCTCCACCATTTTCCTGTTTCCTGTAAAACAGCCGCAACAGAGTTTCACAGCCTTTAGGAGACCAATTCAAAATTCATCAAAGGGTTTGTAAACCGGAAACCCTTTTTTGTGCTTATTATCATGTTAAAACGTATGTTTGCTGGTTTGTCAGGAGTCAGACACAAAGCAGAAGAACTTTTCAATGAACATCTTCCACACAGACAGCAACACAAGTTAGCTTAAAAATGACTCTTTTCTGAAGATGGAAAATGTTTTATTTTAATAAAAATTACTATATAATTAGCTGAAATAGAAAATACAATTTTATCCCAACAATTTTAATTAAAATCTAATGCTATCACATCCTCTGCCCCATGCAAAGTAGCTGTGTTTTCATTACAAATGTGTGCAAATCTTTGTCCATATTCTGCTCATGTCAAAAAAGTACAACTTTGCAATTCTGCCGTTTCCATTAAATAACAAAAATGAAATTAAAATAACACATCGATAAGATTCTTCATGCGATAACTCACTAAAAATCATGACAGCAACTGACCTATACTATATATTGCGACTTCAACCATAAATTATAAGTATGAGTATAATTCATACTTATTTTTATAAGTATGAGTATAATTCATGGTTGAAGTATGGAGGGCCAATGATGACTCATCATCTGTCAGCCATCAGAAGAGACGTTTTTTTCCGCTGTTGGATCAACAAGCTCCGCCTACTTGGGAGCCGCCACATCTGCTGTGATTTAAGGGGAAATTATAATCTCTGGTTTTACAGTAGAGCTGTGGATTCAACACGTTTTAATGACACACAACTTTTCATAAACTCTGTGATGCTGTCAGAGCTTTGGTGGAGCCAACTGGACTTTGGCTGCAAAATAACAAAAACAATCCATTCTCCTCCTGCCACTTTCTGTCGTCTTCTTTGTGGTTTCCATCAGTAGAAACATCCGGCTGTAGATCACATGACTTGTGTGATGCTTAAAAAAGTGATTCTATTTGTAACATTCTATTTGTGAAAAAACATCTATTTTGATACCACAAAATTAACTTTCCTGAGTGTGAGAATCCGTCCGTTAGCCCATTGCAGGCATTCGTACTCATGAATATCTAAGGCTTGAGCCTAAGCATCTCTGGACTGTAAATGTGTACTATTATGCAAAGTTAACTTTTTTAGTTTTACATCATGTAATTAGGTTATTCCCTCATAAAAAACGTACCTGGAGTGTCGCAGTGATTCTTCCATGCATATTTGAGAACTCTTAATGTCCTATGGCAACCTTTCAGCTGTGCAAAGTTGAGCGCTGCAGTTTCCAAGCCTCCACCTCACATAGCGGGGGATTCACAGGGAGAGCCTCCACTGTGACCCCCACTCATTCACAGGGGAAATTGAGTTGGAAGTCTCCTCTGTGACTTCCAACTCAGCTCCTTCAGATTAGCCGGCAGCAATTAGCAAACACCTGGTGGAACTGCACATCTGCTGATCTCATTATACGAGCTCCCTCTCAGTTCCCTCCCATGGGAACAACCATGTTTGTAAAAACGTCATTAAAGGGTTAAAGAGGAGCCATGTTGTGATGAATTCCTGAAGGCAAATTTTCAAAAAGAGCAGGAGAGACAGAGGCCCGATTTCAAAGCATTAAATTAGGAAGAAAAATTTCTTTTAAGTCATATTTTATATATGTGAAGCATTTTTATAATAACTGAAATTAACAAAGTTACTTGATTGCACTATAAAATGGCACTATTTGTCTGGAAGACGTAAAATATTGCCCCTTTAAAACAAAACAAAAAATAATTGGTTGTACATTGTGGTTTGAACTAAAAAATATATAAATGTATGTTCAAATTGGGAGCCGGTTTTGTCTGACATTTCTTTACAAGCTGCATCTGATTCCAGTGGCTCCACAGACAGTTTACTCCAGGAATGCTAACAAAAATTGCATATGGGGTTGGTTACCATTGGCAGCTTGGTTGGGTTGAAGATGTGTTGAGGTAATGATATGCAGGTGAAGCAGGAAGAGGTGAAGAAGTTGTTTCCCATTACTCTTGACTGGGACTGCTTTACCGAAAGCTCAGGTAATCCGAAGTGTTTCTGAAATGATTTTCTAATAAGTCCGAGTTCCTGTCAGAAGAGCAATCCGACTTTCTCTTCATTTTCTCAAAAAAAATAAAAACTCACAGTTTTCCCATCACTGTTGGGTCTGTGTCTGATCAAAGGCACAAAACTCTGAAAAGTCCAAACCTCCAGTCCAGAGGGGAGGACTGTCAGCGTGGAGTGGCACACCAGACTGAGCTGGCAGTGGTGGAACGTTCCCATGCACTGATGGTGGTGAAAGGCTTGGAAAGATTTCAAAGTCCAAATATCCAGCTCGGACAGGAGGACTCTCCTTTATTCTAAATGTGTGGGCTACAGCAGTTTGCAACCTCTACTTCTCTTTATTACAACCTTGTGTAATGTCAACATCTGACAAAATTACACTTTGTGTAGCCATGTTCTTTCACTCCAAACCAGAAACACACCTAATCAGCATTTTCCTTCCTTTCTTTCTGCTTTTCAACATTCTGAAAAGTTTGCTCTTTTCAGAATGTTGAATTCTTTGATTTTCATACAGTGGAGGAGCATTGAGCATTCTTATTCATGTATGACAGCCCTTGTCTTTCTAAGTGATTTCTTAAATCTACCAGTCTGGAAATAGTCAGTCTATGTAAGATGTTACAATTTATTGAATAACTTGACATAACCACATATGAGTAAAATGAGCAAAAAGCAAAACAAACAAAAACAGGAAACAGGATATAAGAGGAGCTGCATTCATCCTTCTCATTTGTGGTTAAAGGTGAGGCAGTAAAGTTTGTGAGAAACATGGTTTCTGTCGGTCTCCAAACGTTTGGCATCAACTGTCACAACACACACTCTGGTAGAGCTGAAAAAAAGCCTTTCAAAAAGCCTAAAAGAACAATGCCGTAAGCCAAGTGGAACAACTTGTTTTGCTGCAAAACTTGTAAAATAAAACTGCCAAACAGCAAAAACATGCAAAACAGCTTCTTTGAGCAAAAGCTGGGCTCATCTAATCCTCCTTCTTTTGGGTTAGATCAAGCCCACAACAACCTCCTGTGTTCTGAGAGTTTTTACTCCGTTTATTTACTGTTTTTCTTTTTGCTTATAAAGAATAATGTCCTGTTTCCACATGGAGATACAAAACGTGAGTTCCAATAAATATTTATAGAACAATCAGTCATTTGCCTTTCCAAGAACAATCTGCATATCTGCATACACACATTCCAAACATTTAATGAATGCAAAATGATTCAGTTTATTCAGTGAAAGCCAACAAAAAGTCATTGACAAAGTTTATTGTCATTCAGTTGTGCATTTAAAATGTCAAGCGAATATCAAGCAAATGTTTGTTGTTAATAATAAAATGAATAATTAATAATAAGAAAAAAACTGTAAAAAGAAAACTGATTAGTGAATATTTGAATGTGATAACAGCATCTACTTGCCCATTTTCTCTTCCTCTGTTTTTAATGTTGAGACTAAACCAGCGACAAAGCTAAAGCAACATTCAAGACAGTCACAGTTATTTTCTTGGTTTGGAAAAAGGCTTAGATTGGAATTGGTCACCTGTTTACCTTTTTTTCTGGCTGTGTTTCAAGGGCATTGATGAACAGCCACAGCTAACCGACACCGTGGAGCCGCACACCGATGAGCCTCTCGGACAGACGGTAGACAAAGGTGTCGACTTGGTTTACTCCCTGAATGACAGGCCACCGTGGTACCTTTGCATTCTCCTTGGCTTACAGGTAAATGAATACCAGCTTATCACTTCAAGATGAAACAACATTTAAAAATAACTTGAGTCCCTATAGTGGCTTTTATTCTTTTGGTAAAGGGTTAGATATCCTGTGTTGTGCTTTATCAAGTTCAGAGAACCCCAAAGCTCTTCATGCTGCATTCAGCCATTCGCTCATTCACACACTGATTTGATGGAGGCAAGCTGCTGGATTGTGGCTCAGCTTCCTTGGGTCAGTCTCTCTGAGGTGAGGCTGCCTAGCACCAATATCCAGCATTTTCTCTTTCAGTTGTGACATGTCGGGGGTTTCCTTGCATGTACAGCCTCATTAAAATCACCCAACTACATCTTAATGAAATCAAAACCTGAGCTTTGAATTGGCTCAAGTCATTTCATAGTTCTTTGCCAGTCTCTGTCTGCTGGTGGTGGTGACAACCTTTTCAGCAAGTCAATGTTCGTCTTAGGCCTTCAAATGAGCCATCATTTCATCCAGGTGCGTTAAACCAGGGAGAGAACTAAAACACGCAGGATGCCGGCCCTCCAGGACCCACTTTGGGCAGCACTGGCCTAGTCAATGTCATGTGGTGACATTTTAGGATCTTTTGAAACTTTTAGTTTCATGCTTTCACAGTAAGCTTGGTTAGGAGGCCAGACATACATAACATTGATAGTTGTTATGGATGTCATTCAACTGTCTGATTTGAAATAATGTTGAAATGTCTTTAAATCTATTACTACACTCTTAAGCTGCTACAGTCCTGACATACGGCCCTTTTGAACACAGTAGAATATCTATATAAATGGTTTCTTTTATCTTTTATTTTTCTATTAACAAAAATTCTATTCTAATAATTCGGCAGGTTTTTATTGTTCCGATGCAATTAGATATGCGTTACTGTAGTGTTGTAAACCCACAGCATTCTTTCTGTTCTGCTGTTTAAAATCAATCAGCAAACATAATTTTTTTTCTGAGCAATCTCACTGATCAGACTCCAGCATGTCTGTGCGTTTACCACAACAGATAAAGTTCTCATGTGAAACCCTAATGGGCACAAGACAGCTACTGTGACATTGTTGTTTTGGTTTTTCTTTTTTCTTTTCTTTTTAACATGCATGCGGTCCTTGTTGCAAATTCTTAAAACACATTACAGGCATGCAGTATTTGTTGCGTTTTTTTTTCTCTTTTTTTTCTGTATGTATTAACTTTATCACAAGTCTTCCAAATGTAGAATTGGTGAGGATGATTTGTTTCAAAGTACTTCCACATATCAAAGCATACTCAAAAAATTTGAATAAAGGTCAAATGACGTTAATGGTTAATTTGTTAAATCAGAGGTGAATCAAATGAGGTGACGTTGTGTGGTGCTTGTGCTTACACAAGGCAATCAGAGGACCAGCGGGTCATGAGTTTGTTTCAGAGTAAACAACCATGACATTTGAATCATGCCGTAAAACTAGTTACGAGGAGGCACAGCAAAATGGATAAACATTGGTCATGAATGAGCGATTAGATATTTTTAGAGCTTAATCATTTCAGCTTTGGCTCTCCGCAAGGCCCCCAGATGAACCATGGATGAGGATGCACTACCAATACAAACAATGCTCATATCCTCTTAGCTTTTCCTTATTTTGTCATGTTACAACTACGCCCTTCAAACAATTTGATATGATATGGATTTTTACAAAATAGGAGAACAAAAATTATTCCCTTATGACTGAATTTATATCCAATTTTACAAAAAATATGATTTCTGTTTTTGATGTCAGTCAGATGGTGAATTACATAGCAATTATGAATTTGAATATTGCACCCTCCATTTGTATAAATATCATTATTATTAGGTCTACCGGGCATTTAAGATATAAAAAGACTGTTCAATCTTGAAATTGAGTAAAAATATACATTTCTGAACAACCATCATTTTTTTTTATCATTACAGTTTGTCAAATACAGCTAAATATTGCAAAATGCCATTGACATCAGCGTTTATAAACTGCAATAAACCTTTAAAGGGACAGTATTATGGATTTTAAAGGCACTATCAAGAAACTGTCTTCAGTTATTAAATAATGCTAAATATGTCAAATAATTAATTTAATGCCTTGAGCCTTAGTTTAAAAACTCCTGCTCTTTATGAAACTCTGCCTTCAGGAAGTCATCACAACATGGCACCTCTGTCAACCCTTTAGGAACGTTTTTACCAGCTTTGCACTGAGAAGTCGCTCCTATAAAGAGCTCAGTTCCGCCAGATGTTTGCCATTTGCTCCTGGCTAGTCTGAAGGAGCTAAGTGGTGGACTTGTGGGAGAGGGCTGCTCTGTAATGTGGGAGACTAAAGGATTTCTCAAAAAACCACTAAAGAATCGCATCTATACTCCCAGTTTGGTTTTGTTGAGGGAATAACATTGTACCTTTATGTAAAGCTCAAGAAGTAGATTTTACATAATACTTTCCTCTTAATATTTAGCGTGCATATGAAATCATACTTCTTCATAATGATATTAAAATCCAGCAAACCTTTAGTAATAAAGCTAAATATCAGTTTTATTTTTAAGTATTGCAAGCAAAAAGTGGTGCCCTTTATTAAAGGTTCTGCTGTTGATCACACAACTGGAGGCTCACCAAAGATCCTCGTCTGATTCGTGATGAAATGTAATGGAAACCTGCTCAGTTTCAAAGTAAAAACATGCTTTTGTTCATCTGAGGACATTATTTTTGGCCAGTTTTAACATTTGCAGCTGAAAAAACACTTCTTCACAGTGAATTATTGCCTTGCAGCACATTTGAATTTTTAAAGCCAATAGCACTTATTGTGATTATTGTTATGCTGTTCTCAGCTTATTAAACAATCAGGTTGTTTACAGGCATATTAGTGTGCGTGTCTTTTTTCATTTGTGAAAGGTTTCTGTGTTTAATTTGGACAGAGTACAAGTGCCAGATACCTCAAAGTGAAAACTATAAAGATGTCAGCAGTACCTGTCTCTTATCACAGGATGGTGCCTATCTACATGCGGTGTGGGAGAGTCATATTTCTTTTTTCACCTGAAAAGGAAAATAAGAGGAGCTGTAAATTCCCAGGTGGCTGACTGAAGCAAAGATAAAAGACTGTCTTCATATTATGTGGGTTCCCTCAGAGCCACAGCACACACCTGAAGACCAGGGCTTAACACGTTTGACCACACTAAATCACAGCTTGAAATAGATAAATAAATAAATCCAAAGGACAGTCAGAGCTCACGGTTCTCCAATCACCTCATCATCAGTGAGGTCAATAGGTTGTTTTTTTTCCTGATGTGCTCTGCATTCCTGTTGGAAGGCTCTGCATTAAGGGGTGCAGCACCTTGTAAAAATATTCCCACCTGTTGAGCTTTTTAACTTTTAGTCTTGTTACGATAAGGTTCGTTGCATTTTATCAGGATTTTATTTAATAGTTGAAACAAGACAGGAGATAAAATGGCTTGCTTTCAGATTTGTAGTACGAGTAAAAATCTCACAAGCAACCTGCCTTTTCTTTGCAAATTTGCATAGGTTCTTTTGATATTCTACTAATGTTGAAAATTGTTGAAATTAAAAGGGCAGTACGCAGGGCCCTTTTAATTTAAGCAAGGGGTTAAGCAAAATAAGCACCCGCTTAGGGCCCCATGGCCATGAAGGGGCCCCCAAAGTAGAGATTTTTTTTTTCTTCTTTTTAGTAAAGATTTTTATGTCATTATAATGACAAAAACACACAATTGTTTTTACAATAATATATTTCACACTGTATGTAGAAATCATTATTTTATGGACAAAAAGAAAAGAAATTGCTCTTGAGGGTCCCCTGGTGGTCGCGGTAGGTCACGCACGCTTCGCCAGTAATATGAGCTGCCTGCAGAGAGCAAAGCATCCAAACATCCAAAGCTCCTGTAGAAGATAAATAAGCAAAAATCATTTCTCAAAAAGGACTTGTCCTTCACTGAGAAAGAAAAGAGGAAGAATAGAAAAAAGGCAAGATAAAGGTTTGTCTTAATATGTATTTGTAATGTAATGTTTATAAAAAAGATTTGTGAAACTGCTAATAGAAAATTAGCTTTATAACGTGAAATGAGTTGATTCTCCTGATTGGCTCTGTATATTTCTGTGTTTTTTTTTTTTTTTTGTGCTTCAAAACTCCGTGTTTGATAACATTAATTAAAACTTCTCAATGTTTGAGATTGTCTTGCAAAATGTTTTCCATCAGGCCACATGGCTGATGCATTAATATATCAATGAGCTGTTGTAAGCTGCAGTTGGTGATTTGTTGTTTGCTGCTTGTTTTGTGGCTCAAACAAACAATATTTTTACATCAACTTCTAAGTTATGTGAAACTTCTGTTAAAATCATTTCAAGGCTCGGAATCAATCCGGTGCCGGTACCGGTCCACATTCTGAGGGCAGAAAAACTCACCTGGTGTAAATGAAATTTTTAGCTTGTGGAGTTATGCTTAAGAGAAAGTAATTTAATCATAGAATGTCATGAATATGTGTGTAGGGCTGCACCGATGGCAGTTTTCTGATTTTGGCCAATATGAATATTTCTTGTCTGAAATGTTGCTAAATGTAGCAAGAAAGTCACTGAGTTGGCAACTGTGAGGTGAATATTGTTAACTGTAAATGTTCAGACCTGACCTGGTGGGTCAGTCTGTCTGTCAAACCTCTCACTGCAGAGCAGAAGAGAAAAAAGGCTGATTTATAAACCTTTGCTGATGAAGATAAGATCAGTGGATAAGATAGGCTTCACATGTAAGTATCGGCCAATCACGAGCCCCCAAAATTAACCCAGAAATTGACTGACTGATAAATGTATCCTATATTATGCATGCATAGGGTATAATGCAAGCAGCACCATCAGAGATGCAATAGGTTTATAGCAGGTGTGGAAATGATCTAATCGTCTAACGGTTGATTCCAGAAATCCACATTGTTAGCAGAAATAGAGGGCCCCAAAACCAAATTTCGCTTAGGGCGCCATGGAGGCTTGGGCCGGCTTTGGCAGTATGTATTTTCCAGATGTACAGTGCCATTTTACCTTACCTCTTACCTTACTGAAGGTAACCATGTTACATTTAGCTCTTATAAAAATTCTGTATATATCATGACTTAAAAATTTTATTTTATAATTTAATACCTTGAAATTGGGCCTCTGTCTCTTTTTAAACGCCTGCTCTTTCTGAATCGCCTGCTTCAGGAAGTCATTACAACTTTGTTCTACTAATAATTCTTTAACAATGTTTTTAACCAGCGATGCACTGAGAAGTAGCTCCTATAGTGAGCCACTTATTCCAGCTCTTTCGGTGGAATGACAAGGCGTCCCCAGGCCAGCCGAGAAACATTGTCCCTCTAGCGCACAGGTGTCAAACTCCAGTCCTCGAGGGCCGCTGTCCTGCAGTTTTTAGATGTGCCACTGGTACAAAACACTGGAACGAAATGGCTTAATTACCTCCTCCTTGTGTAGATAAGCTCTCCAGAGTCCTTGCTAATGACCTAATTATTCTGTTCAGGTGGGGTGCAGCAGAGGCACATCTAGAAGTTGCAGGACATCGACCCTGGAGGAGTGGAGTTTGACACCCCTGCTAGAGTGTCCTGGTTATTCCGTTGGGCCTCCTCCTGGTGGGACGTGGCCCGAACACCTCACCAGGGAGGTGTCCATGAGGCAACCAGATGCCTGAGCCATCTAAACTGTCTCCTCTTGACGTGAAGGAGCAGCGGCTCTACTCTGAGTCCCTCCTGAATGACCGAGCTCACCCTATCTCTAAAGCAGAGCCCAGACACGCTACTCATTTCGGCCACTTGTATCCGTGATCTTGTTCTTTCAATCATGACCCAAAGCTCATGACCATAGAAGAGGTACGAGGAACATAGATCAACTGGTAAATCGAGAGATTCGCTTTTTGACTCAGCTCTCTCTTCACCATTACAGACTGGTACAGCACCTGCTTCACTGAAGATGCTGCGCCAATCTGCCTATCACCTCCTGCTCCATTTTGCCCTCTTTCCTGAACAATATCCCAAGATACTTAAACTCCTCCACTTGTGACATGAGGTCCTACCTTTTCCGGCTCAAGACGATGGGCTCGGATTTGGAGGCACTGAACCTCATTGCACTCGGCTACAGCGAAAGCTGTAGATCACAGATGAATCCGGTAGGACCACATCACCTACAAAAAGCAGAGACACGATCCGAAAGCCAACAAAACAGATTCCTTGAACACCTTGGCTGCGACTCTAAATCCTGTCTGCAACCCTACCCTGGATAAGGGGAAGAAGATGCATGGATGGAGAGAGAAGGGGACATATTCTTCCTCTTGTTGAAATAATTATAAGCACATTGGTTTGTCCAAACAGTACATTCTTGTGTTGCTAGCATGCAGCGCTCAGTACGTTGTTCCTCTTGGTATTTCTTTAATTATATGTGCAGTACATAGTTAAAACAGTGTGAAAGAGACTTTAAGCTTTCATTATCCCAACAAGGCATTTCCAGTGTGTTATGATCATGTTTTACAAATGTGAAATCGAATTTGTGCCAATCTTAGAAATGAATTCCAGACATCAGTCTGTCATGATCTGCTATCAATCTGAAGTAATCCTCCAAACAGCCTTCTAAAATATGCTGGCTTTGTTCGTGGGAGTTTAAAAAGTGCCTTCATTAATCTGCTCCAGTTTATTACCATCTGTCTTTGATTTGTATTTCCTTTTACACAAATTCTTTTTAAACAGTGGTGATCTTCAGCAGAGATGTCCTAACTCCCCCCAGCACACACAAAAGCTAAGCCTGAAGTGTGAGCTGTAAGAGTGCAAGATGTTCAAGAATTTCTGGTTTGAGTTTATAAAGTCCTCCACTCACATTTTTCTTAGGTTGTCTGGTTACTCTAGATTTGCCCGCATTCAAGATTGTCCGTCCTCTATGCTGCCCCCTGATGCACTGGTACAAATAAGTGGGCATAGATGATGGATGAATTGAACATTGCTCTTAACCTGTTGCCAGTCTTTTTTTTTTTTAACTTACAGTAAAAAGACACCTCTTACAGTGAAATTCCTTTTTGAAGATACTCCCACATCTGTGAACGTAGCTGTACCTGAACTTGACCATATCACATAGTATCGTAGCAACCAGTAGCACTTGTTCTGGAACTGAAGTTTGAGGTCTTGTGATCCTTCAACATCTCCTCTGTCCATCTTCTCGTTCACGATCCACAGCACTATGTCCTTGCTTTCGGCGGAATCATCGCCGTCCCACTGATCCTCGCCGAGCCTCTCTGCATCGCAGACAACAACATGGCCAAAAGCAATCTCATCTCCACCATATTCTTCGTGTCAGGATTGTGTACACTGCTGCAGACGACCGTTGGAACCAGGTAACAAAGCCCCAGTGAACCAGTAAGCCACCTGGCTTACGCAAAGCTCAGATACATAAACGGACATTTTCAAATGTTTGTAAACTTCTTAGGAAGGTTCTTACCTTAGTGGATATTTATCACTGTGCTGTATGTATGGGTGGGTTCCTGTTTGTTCTGGAGTTGTTTTTTTTCTCCCTTTTTTTTGTTTGAAGCATGTGCAAAGTGAAGAAATATCTTACCTAACAATGCCTCCTCTGTGCTCAGGTATATTTGAATGTTTAACCCTTGCCCTGAGTGTTTCCTGCAACGATAGAGGACCCATTTATATTTTAGTTTCTTTTGGGATTACCTGAAAGTAAATCTCTGTCCACCTCCATGTTTTGCTTTGCATTGATTTGGTGTGAGTCAGATTGCCACACAAATGTAAGAGGAAGACTCTCTCTTTCAAGTTTAATCCCTGCACTCCCTTTACTGTACTCGGCTTTACGCGGCTGCATTTGAAGCTTTCGATTTAATTGCCAATAGTTTCTGTGACGAATTTATTGAACTTCATAGTTACTACATATTTACCGTTCTGCCTCCATGTAGGGACATAGTGTCAGAAAGTGCACATACACATCTGAGCATCAGTCAGCATGTGGAAAAACACTACAAGTTCTCCACCTACATTTGTTGGCAAATGCTTAAAAGGTCACAAGTGATCCAAGCAAACAGGTTGACAGTGATTGATAGGTCACTTAATCTTTATTTTCTTCACATATGTTCAAATATCTCTAACTACTGAATCATGTGTATCTCCAGTGTCTTGCGAAAGAAAGCATTTGCACAGCTTTCGACATTGAGGACCTCCTTTGCAAACCCACAGAAAATGCTACAAAATATGTAAAGAAACATCAACTTTTAGACTTTTTATTCACTATTCAATAATTAACGCATTTGTTTAGCATAAATTTTGCTTATACTTTCTGGTTTTAGGTGCCCATAAGTCTTTTGATGGAAACCTTTATTATTATATGTTATGATTCTGTTTCCAGATAACATAATGTTTCATTACATTCTGTTGTTTTGATTATAAGAATACATGTAATATTATTTTATTTTAATCAGATCAACATTTATTTTATTTCCATAGTTATTATGGTTTCTTGCAGCAATGTCCTGCACAGCTGATCTGCTAGATGGCTCTTTTGGTTTTTTGCATGTCAAAAAAATTTCAATTTCTTGGAAGCTATAATAGTTTGAGGAGCAAAGATGCTAGATGAATTTGACAATTGAGTGTTTGGAATAACTATTTTAACCTACATTTTACATAAAACATGGCATAACAAACAAAAAAAAGTATGGTGAGAAATGTAAGAAAAATTATGTCATTTATTTATTTATTACATTTATTTTTTAATCATCTTCCTTCCTTTCTGAGGCCCCCACGTCGCCCCCTGGTGGTCCACTGTGAAAAACACTGGTGTAGAAGAGCACAACTGTGCAAGCAGTTCCTTTAGTCAGATGAGTCCACTAGCCAAACATTTTCACCTAAATGCAAAATATTTAGGTAAATTACAGTTTGGTAAAAGTTATTATGCAAGACTTCCCTAACCCAACTTCCCTAGCAGGACTAAGGAAGCTGGCTTTTAATAATTAAAGCAACCAGTAAAAGATTCACTTCTCCTTCCTGTCATATGGTAAACTACAAATATGACGTTCTATCCATCCATAGATAGATATTAAGTTTGTCTACACACTAAAGTTTACAGAAAGATACAGAAGCATGCATACTTTAGCCAAATACTGTTGCACTGTCTGTCTTCTTCCATCTCTAACTTTGCTTGGCTCCCATTCCACCCATTAAGGTCGCCCTGGCCTCCTGACTTGCAAACTCTCGACTTTACCAATTTACAGGTTACCAATCCTTCAGGGAGGGACTTTCAGTTTCATCACCCCTACTTTGGCCATTCTTGCCCTGCCGAAATGGCAGTGTCCAGACACAAATGCACCTGTGACCCAGACCACGCAGCTGCTGAATGGCACCAGTCCACTCCCGCGGGAAAACTCCGATGAAATCTGGATGTCACGAATATGTGAGGTTAGTAAAATATTCACTGCAAGAAGGCAATAATTCCCAATAAAATGGATTAGCGAGAAATAAGAGCCTCCAGTCGATTTTCACAGATTGCAAATCAGCGAAGCATGAGCAAAAAAGCCCTGAGAAAATTTACGTTGAGCTCCATAATTTGTAATCTTTCTTGGTGTTGGTCAAGCGTCTACATCATTTTGGATGAACTCCGCTTTTAAACAAGTTTCTGAAAATTACAGCTTGGTAAGAGCTGTTATGCTAGACTATTCTTCAGTATTTTTATTCTCCCTCTCAATGTACTTTTCAGCCACAGACAGTATAAAGAAAAAGTTTTTTACCTGTGAATTCATCTTTGCACACTTTTTCACACAGTTCTGCTTTCCTTTGCATGGGGCTGTAATTGCTTGGCAGGATTTATAGCTGTATGGTGTTTAATGACAGTGAAGGCAGTGATGTTTAAGATACTTAAAGCTGCAGGGTTAAAATCATAAATCTATCTGTTGCAGTAAATTTATTAAGGAACCTGCTAAGTTAAGATGCTTTGTTCACACTTGAAATTCTTTTCCTTATTGACTTAGCTGAGAGTTTGACATGCATACTTTTCAGCTCTTTATTTACTCAGCTGGAAATTACAAAAAAAAAAAAAAAATGGAAAAAAAAATCCATGTGATGGGATCTCAGACTACTATAGCTGCACTTATTGAAAATATTTAAACAACATATAAGTAATTCATATATATATATATATATATATACATATATAAATGCATTTTATTCTAGAGTTATTTTCAATACCATAAATCAAAATATTTGCTACATAATATTTTTAACAAGCATTTCACAAAAATTTCTCAAAAGAATTCATGTTTCCCATATTCAAACACACTGCTAACTTCATTATGTTTTCAGTTATGCTGCCTAACATCACTGAAAGAGAAAAGTCATTTCTTTTTAGGACTTTCATGTTAATAGACTGGATGTAATATGACTGACTTCAG
This sequence comes from Poeciliopsis paucimaculata, assembly GCA_903067055.1. Lineage (NCBI taxonomy): Eukaryota > Metazoa > Chordata > Actinopteri > Cyprinodontiformes > Poeciliidae > Poeciliopsis > Poeciliopsis paucimaculata. Next base: position 15,690 of record CAEGAD010033661.1, read on the forward strand.
TTTGTATTGTGTCGTAAAAACAATTGGAACATAGAAAATTCCTCTCTGACATTATAAACTTAATAAAACACATGGTAAAAACAGTTATCTATTTCCACTTCTATGTGGATCTCATGAAACCTTTCAACACACAACTGTACAGCCAAATGTAGTGAGCTGCCACATGTAAGAGCACATTGCTTTTTATTTGCTTTTTAAAAAAAACATTTTCAAACATTTTGTGTTTGAAAGCACAAAATGCAAAAGAACAAAAAAGCAAAAATATATTAGTTTTTATTATTAAAACAGTAAACTGAGTCCCTGGGTTTATTCATCCATTAGGAAATATTGAGGATTTGGTCACGATCTGTGAGTATTTGTGTTTCAGTTTTGTATTATTTCCCATCTGACTTATTATTTGGTTGTTCTAATTCCATTCAGAAATTATCATTACAGTGTTTCTCCTTTATTTGGTGTTTAGTCTATGAATTTTGCATTTGCTAGATCCATTTAATTCTCTGCAGTGACAAAATGCAACATCGTACCAAATACGTTTGTTTGGGTTTTGAACTTAGAATTGAACAGCACTGGGTTTGATATCATTTTCCAGCCGCCATAGAGTGCACCCTAGAGTGACAATACATGAATAAATAAATAAATATCAGTCAGTGTGTTAAAAAGGATAAAAGTGGAACACTTTGTATGCAAATTATATTTGTAAGTGGTAGTTAATCTCTTTCTCTGGAACGTGAGTTTAAAAGTTTTCCTCTTTGGTTTCTTTCTACAGATTCAGGGGGCCATCCTGGTTGCCTCTCTGGTTCAGATTGTCCTGGGCTTGTCTGGTCTGGTCGGCCTCGTGCTTAAATACATCGGCCCTTTGGCTATCGCTCCTACGATCACCCTCATTGGCCTGTCACTGTTCATTGAGGCTGGGAAGAAATGCGGCAGTCACTGGGGAATTGCTGCTCTGTGAGTGTTTTATTAATGCACTCAATCAACGTGATTCAGAGCTTTGCCTTCTTACTATAGAGATTTCAAGTTTCTCATGTTGCCCATATATGTCACACCAGATGTGCTCAAGTAGTGGTGTTTCTATTACAAATGCCTGCTAATTTTGCTTATGTGGAAAAAACACATCTAACGTAGGAACTGTGATGCTGGGAGCTCTGGTGGAGCTAGCTGCACATAATCTGAAAGGAACGAAAAGGAACCATCATCGTCCTACCTCTTTGTGTCATCTTGTTTGTCGTTTTTGACAGTAGTAACAGCCGACTTGTTTGAAGTGACAAAATGTGTTTCCATTGCAGTTTTGTTAAATAGTCTATTTTGACACGGCTGAAAAATCACCTCATCCTTGGGCAAAGCTTTAACGAAAGATTTGAGGTTTTTCAAAATTGTTGTGTTTCCATTAAGCAAGTATCAGTTTGAACAATGTTAAAGTTAAAGGAAATACAGCTACTGTCATTAAAGTAATACATATTTCTTAGGGTCATGTTTGTTGTTATCAAAGTAACACCACAAAATATTCGGACAAAATTTGAAGTCCATATTATATAATTGAAACACAACACTGATGTGTTTTCAGATGCTTGCTGTTGCTGTGCTGTTGTTTTTGCTATCATTACCAATTTCCACCAAGATTCATCCTCAGTTTGCCTTTGCTGTGGCCTGCAAATAATTAAGTTGGGGCCCACAAACAAAGTTTGAGGATTAGGACGTGATCTAAGATACAGTCAGGATTTGATATTGTTGGCTTTTGCTTGCTGTGCAAATATATTCATAATGTCCCCTTTGTTAGATGATAGCACATCAAAATAAGCTCTTTCTATGGATTAAAAGGCTAAAAATAAAAACTGTCAATCCAACAAGCAGAGGGACATACTGCAAGCATGGTCTAATGTGCACAAACTGCTGAGCAAATTAAAATTGAGTGTTTCAAACTGGTGGCTAAAGCTGTTTATGTCCAACGTGTCTAATCTGTACACATTTAAAGAAATTACATTTATACTTTTCCAGGTCATGTTTCAGTAAATGTGCACCAAGACTTTACCTGCACATGTACAAACCAGCCACCAAATACATTTCATTTCATTTCTGATAGTATGGAATAAATTTGATATGTGTATCTGCAGTCATTAATTTTATGGCATGAAATATGAATCCAGATGAATATCTATTTAGAGATCAAATTTCCTGTCCAGTGTCAGACATGAACAATTAGATACTGCTGATGCACAGCAATATTGAATTTCTCTGACAAAGGTCAGAGATTGCTTACATTGTCTGAGTGTTGCATGTCTTATAATATTTGTCACAAAAAGAAAGAAATAATGATCCTAATAAATAAGCATCTGTTGTTTTATTGACAGCAGACACAAAGGACAATACCAGGAGAATTATGCTGATATAAAACCCCTCATTAACACAGCGCCCCTGGAGAAATAGACCTGCTCTGCAGCACATTACTTTTTATTTGCTTTTTTTTATTTTTATCTTCAGCATAGGCAAGATTCTAAACTCTTAAATGTTTTTCATTTTAAAAAGATCGAAGATATTGTGATGTTGGCTTAATGAAAACTTGTAGGGTGCCATACCACAGCGTTAAAAAAATACATAAAAACCACAGGGCTGACCAAAGGGCAGAATACTAAAACCAAACACAGAAAAGCAGACCATGGAATAAAAGGTGCACAAATTGCCATACAATAGTTGTAAAAGTTAAAACATGCAAGAAAAAATGCACAGAGTAAAAATGCTTTACAGAGTAATAAAGATGTCTTTTTGAAGTGCATTACTTAAAGCGTTTCACTGCTGAAAAAACTCTGTCAACATTTTGCACATGAGAAGCTTTTTGAAATGAGCAGTTCAGACAGTGGAATTTGAGCAAAACTATTAAGTGACATAAAAAATATTAAAGACTCTTAACTTTCTTGAATATACATTTAATTATTTTTTTAGCTTAGGGTTGGTGAGAAACGTTAAATATGATTAGCTCATCTTTCATTTGAACATGGATCATTTAAAAAGAAAACAAAATGGCCACAAATACACTCAGTTTCCATTTTCTCTGCACATAAACATCACACTGTTGTGTAACAAAGTGCATTTTTTTCCCCCAGCGTATTTATTCACATGGATATGGACAACAAAATATGTAAAAAAAAACAAAAAAAACACCAATGTTTACAGATAAAACTTCTCTTCGTCTTTGCATTGATGCCAACAAATGCATTCATCTTAGATAAGTGGCTTCGCAGTTGTTCCCAGTCCTGGAGGATTGGAGAGTTATCTATTCAATTGCATCAAAGCTTCATTAATATTTTTTGTTTAGAAAAGTTACAGTTTTGGAATCAATGGACTCAAGAAACTGCAGTAAAACAATCAGAATGACAAACAGACCTTCATGCAAAGCATTTTCACATGTTTGGGAATCACTTAAATGTGTTTCTTGGAGTATTGCATAAAGAATTTTAATGTGTGAGAACAAGTAACTTACTTAGGTTGTTCGTAAAGGGGCAATATTATGTAAAATTATCTTTTTTGAGCTTTCCATCATATTATGACGTTATTCCCTCAACAAAAACGTACCTGGAGTGTTGATTTGATTCTTTCTTACTTGTTCAAAAAATCCTTGAATCTCCTATGGCAACCGTTCTGGGGTGCCTAACTGCTTGCTCTCACCAAGTGCATGCAGTTCATCTTTGGCGCTTAACTACTCCAAGGATGAGGACCAGTTTAGTATCAGTTAGCTTTAACTGATACTAACGCTAATGTCACCCTCAGTACTGTGTAGAGAAAACAAAGGAGAGTTTTTAGAACCCTTAGTGCTGACATCAATCAGTCAAAAGTTTATTTGTATTGCAATACATATTTTACAATATGTATTGCATATTGTAAAATATGGATAAATATACTATCTTCGTGTGTTGTAAACATACTGGAATTTTATCTTCAGTAACAAGGCAGTTCAAAGTGTTTTACATCATAAAACACTTTGTTTAAAAAAAACATCATGCAGTGCTACTTGTCCATGTTTGGTTCTGGTTCTGTGGCTGTATTGCCTCCAAAAATGAGTGGATACAACATCCAGTTGTTAATGTGTTTTGGTGCTAAGTCATGGAGTGACTAATAAACTAACTCAAGTATTTTAAAGCTATTCTCTGAGCTACAGGGAGCCAGTGGAAGGTCTGTTACTGGTTTGTCTATGAAGGGGAATTAAGAGGGTTCTGCTGTGTCATGACCGGGTATATTACTTCTCTATGAGTAGTGCTGACGTCGCCTTAATTTTCTATTTTCTATATGAAGATCAGCTTACCATATGGAAGTAAAATTTGAAGGCTCTGACATGTGATTGTGAGTATTAATATATGAGCAGTGACTACATGAACATTTTGTCCTGTCTTCTCTTCTGCAGCACAGTCTGTCTGATCCTCCTGTTCTCCCAGTACCTCAGCAAAGTTCATGTTCCAATGATTTCATACAAGGATAAGAAGTGGAAGGTTTTCCAATATCCACTGTTCAAGCTCTTTTCTGTGAGTCGGCTCAGATTATCTTCTGTATTTGTCTTTTCTCATGGCAACGTTTTTTTCTTGTGTTTTTTACATATTGGCAAAATGTCAGGTTTAAGGTAAGAGAGGATGAAATTAATTTTAACAGCCGTGCATAAGTTGGAATTTATTGTGCAATTTTTCTAATAACCACAAGGCAAACATTGTATTAGGCTAAAATAAATATACCCCATGTATTAGCTCTAGGTGATGCTGAACAAATCAGTTAAATGTTGGCTGTAACCTGCATTCAGTCCTGATTGGTGAGTTGTTGCAGTTAGGCCCTGGCATTGTCAAGTTAAAATATATTCTAAATCTCTCAGAGCATTCTAAGAGAAGTGTGTAAGGATTAAAGAAAATCCATAAGAAATACAAACAAAATTAGGATTTAAGAATCCTAGTTAATAATATTGAGTGTACACATGCACAGGTTTGATCAAAAATAGTATAGAAATTAAAAAACAAATTCTGAATTCACAAATAGAAGTTTATATAAAAAGATTTAGAGACTGAAACATCTTCAGAAAAAAAGTCTTCAGTCAGTTACATGTCAGTGTTGACAGTTTTGAATTCAGTATGTTTTTCAGTTTATCTAATTGCTGCAGGTCTTAGCCAACTTTTATTTAGAGTTGGCAAAGACTTGCAGCAATTAGTAAGATTCTGCAGGACCAAAACCCCAGCTGTGAGTCTTAAACGTGTCTGTAGAATTATTCATTTTGACTCACATTTGAGTAATGTCAAGGGAATACACAACATGTTGCACTTAATGGTGTGAGGAAATGAAGCCAGGTATAACATCAAATGAGACCACATGTTTCTCACAATGTAAACAACGTTCATAAAATTGTGGAGCCATGGTCTCCATTAAGTGATATGATGCATAACATTATATGTTATAACATGTATGTCTGTTATGCATCATAACATAATATATGATGCATCACATGCATCATATGTTATGATGCATATGATGTTATGCATCATTAAATACTAATTTTATGATGCATAACATTGCATGTTATGCATCATATCATAACATATAATGTTATTACATTATATGAGAACTTCAGGATTCTCTTTAGAGAAAAGAAAAGGTGGCAGTTAGTCGCATATGATGAGTATCTTTTGTTTTCCTTTTAATCTCCAGCTCTATTGTGGTTGTTTTTGTTATGTTGTACCAATAAGCATATACTTGTATATGATTAAAAAGTTGTTCTAGCTCCAACCTAATTCAAAATGTCTACAGCATTACTTGCTAATTGTTTGACATTTTAAAGAGTACATGCACACTTGGTGTAAATGTAAAGATGTTTTCCATGTCAGACTGAACTCAGAATCAAAACCAGTTGTGCACTCTGTGTAAAACATTCAAGCTCATGAAAGCTTTTTTTTTTTTTTAAGGAAACATATACTTGATTTCCCCCCCGCCCCCCTCATTATTGGACAACATGATTGCAAACAGTGATTTATTAGCTTGTATTATAAATTTGTGAATCGACGGGAAATGTTGACCACTTGAATTTGTACTTTATGTATCATCCTTTCTGATTTTTTACTTTAGTAGCTTTATATAGTCACACAAAAGAACCTAAGTTAATACCAAGATGCTCTTGACATTGATCTTAAATTACAGGCTTTGTTTGGAATGTGTGGTGCCTGGCTGGTCTGCTTTTTACTGACCGTCTTTGACGTCCTGCCTTCAAAGTCGAATCAGTATGGCTTCTCAGCAAGAACCGACATCAACCTGAACGCCCTGACAAACTCACCATGGTTCCGCATGCCTTATCCAGGTAAGAAATCCCACTTTATACCAAAAGTAAATTTTTAAACATGCAAATGCAAAATGCAATTATTGATGCTGGCCAAAATGCACAACTAGTTTATGATTAAGAGGGAACACAGACTATTGTAGTTCTGTAATTTCAGGCATCAGAACATTATGAAGCAATCAGGGCCTCATGTACAGACATGTAAATCAGAAAAGCAGTACATGTGAAAACAGGTATAAATGCATCAGGCTTTATTGACGAATGACTGAAGCATATTTTCTATATTTCAATCAATATTGAACAGAGCACACATGAGTGTGTTACCAACTCCTTCTTGGACAAGCAACAATTGATATAAGAAAACAGATAGAAAACGTCATCTGATTTTGCGGAGGGGCCAAGGCCAGAGGCAGAGTTGCTGGGTTGCTTTAGACCGCTTGGCCATCCTGACTTTATAAAGAATGGTGTGAGATGTCTTCGTGTGCGGTACGCTCGAAAGGCATAAAAATATTCAGACTTGAATAAGGAGTATGACGAACAATTGCTAGTAGCAATGAGCGAAATTGAGCATTTTTCTGCCAAATTACTAGTTGTCTTTGCATTGCTACTATCCAAATGATGGAAATTCTAAACAAAACTTTTGATGAGTAACATTATCCCAGGAAACCTCTGAAAGTCTCCCACAGTTGTTTTTGACAGAACTGTCCAGATACTCACTTTCTTAATTCACTTAAAAGTAAGCAAACATGTCAGAAGTGGGATTTGAACCCACGCCTCCAGTGGAGACTGCGACCTTAACGCAGCGCCTTAGACCGCTTGGCCATCCTGACTTTATAAAGAATGGTGTGAGATGTCTTCGCGTGCGGTACGCTCGAAAGGCATAAAAATATTGCGTCTTCAATAACGAGTATAACGAACAATT